>VMDR010009110.1:0-34417 GCA_007922815.1 Macrotus californicus
CCAGAGGAGAGGGGGGAGGGGACAGTGGGGGGGAAGGGTTTCCAAGAAACACTATAAAGGGCACATGGATATAACCAAGGAGGGGGGGTGGGAACAAGGGAGGGAGGTGGGATTGGCTGGGGTGGGGGGGAGTGGTGAAGGGAAAATGCAGACAACTGTAAATGAACAACAAAGTAAAGTAATTGTAAATGAACAACATTGTAAAGTAATACAATCTTTTAAAAAATAAATAAAATAAAATACAAAAAGAGGAAAATAGAGGGAGCTTGTAATATTAAATTAAAATTCACAATCAAAAATTCAAAACTATGAAAAATGGAAACACTTTACAATATCTCAGAACCCCTACTTGATTTGACCGACAGATTCTGTCTATAGCTACACATTTTTGTTCTTATGTATGACAGAATTCATCACACATTAACCCAAGAACCAGTGGAAAATAAAAAATGAAATCAGAATCTCAAAGAAAAACTGAGAGACTTTTTCTCATAAGGAAATAAAATACTTGAAATATTCCCTGCCGACAAATGACCACGAAAAGATAGAAAAGACTGAAAGGGAGAAGCAGGTTAGGGTCAAACTGAGGAACAAGAAGTGAAAGAAAACCCACCCAAAACCTGTCATAACCGGCGAGTGTGCCCCTTCATTGTGGTAGCATGTCACAGACTTTAAAACAGTGTCCTGGCCACTTTCACACCCACTGCTCTTGATCCTGCCTCATGTTTTGTTGTGTTTGAAAAAGGTTCTCCTACTTTAAACCTCTAAATATCCGGCTGATGAAGCCCGACTTAAGAGCACTTATTAGAGCATTTCACGCCTATTTTATTACATTTAAACTGCCTTGAAATCACTGGAGTGTCTCAGCTAGGTTTCCCTTGAACTTATTACCTTACAGAGGCGCATTGAGGTCTATCCCAAAGGCAGTATCTTTTTCAAAAGTACCATCTCATATCAGCTTATTAGCTACGACGGCCACTTCAATTGGTTGGCAGCGCTCAGGGAATAGAAGTCTCAAGTATACTGGAAAGTTTTTGATGACATAATAATTCGAGGATATGGTTTTTGTAGTGTTTTGTTTTTTCAACCTTTCCCTTGGTCTTTCATTCTCGGAATCTGAAAAAGCTTTAGCCTCCTGTCTGAAGCTCTCCAGCAGCATTGAGATTTCGTTTTGAGAAAACTGGGGAAGAAAGAAGGCAGGCTCTCAGGGAGCGATAATGGGTAACTGCTCATCCACTCCAAACGCCTCCGCTGTGGGAGTCCACCCACGTCTCCGCTCCGATTTTACTCCAGCTACTCAGAATAATAGGACTCGAATTTGCACTTCGACCCCTCTCTAGAAACTTTAGAGGCCACACTGCCACATAAAATTTCTGGTTTAATTGATAGCACAAAGCTTGAAGAATGCCGCTGAGTTTTGTTTTAATACTTTCCTATTGCTTCGCAGCTTGAGATATCCAAATGCTATCTGTTCAGCTACTCTTGTGGCGAACCCCATCTTTATAACAAAAATATGTATACATTTCTATGTCAGAAAAGTTAAAGCTAGAAGTGATTGTTTATACCAAGCCCGGGTCTCCGTAGATAAGGAAGCAGACTCTTCTGATACTTTTAGTCTTAACATCTCTTTTGAATTCCACTCTAGCATTTCCAGCTGCCTGCTGGACTCCCAGTCAGTTTCCCTACAGCCCCCCACCCCCCACTCTCAGCAGGGAAAAGCTGGACAGCATCTGTCCCTGTACAGGTTACTCAGGGCCCAGCAAGGAAAACAGCAATCACAGTAGATATTTCAACAGAAAGAATTCCATATAAATGGGTTCAATAGGTATGGGATGGGATGGTAGCTCAAGTGAGCAGCTTCCTGGGAAGAACCAAGGGAAGAGGCTTGAGCTAGTTGGGTTCACAGAACATAGTCGTTTGGAGGAGGAATCCCACGGGCTCCAAGGGATGAAGAGAGAAGTCGCTGGTACCCCAGGAGTGAGTGGGGCGGGTGGAGGAAGGGGTTCTGTGGCGGGGCTGGTAGCTCTGAGGGGTCCTGGTGAAGCTGGCTCTGGGAATGTCAAGAAGAAGAAGAAGAAAAGAGACGGCACTGCCAGGGTGCAGAGATTTTGCTGGGGAGGCACTCACAGTAACAGCAAGTACATAGGAAGTCCCAAGCCCTTCACCTGCCTTCCAGTTTCCTTAGTTTCCCCGATGGCGAACCTAGCAGGGAGGCAGATGTTGTCGGGGTTCCAGTCCCAGCCTCACAAAGCTGAAGATGTGGAAAGGTGGGCTGAGCTGAGACATAGGTGCTCTTCTCACCTCATGCACAGCTGTCACCTCTACCCATCCTTCGGGGCTCAGCGCGGAGATCTGTCCTTGACCTCAGACAAAAGGCTCCGGAAGTTCTCCCTCTGCCTGCCATGTGTGGCTTGATTAGGAGCAAAGGGCGCAGTCCGAGAACCTCATGCGTGTGCGTCCACGCACTCAATGGATGAAGACTAAACAGGAGGAAAATGCTCAACCTCAGCATTATTGAGAGTCAAACAAACATCTAATAAAATAAGAAAATATTTTTATCTATCAGACTGCAAAAAAAATTAAATAAAAGGGTCAGTAATGCCATCTGTGATCAAGGTTTAACAGTTGCTAAAACCTAAAGCGGTGGTTTATCATGCTGTTGTAATCTGTTCTTTGCAGCTCCCCACAAGAGTATGAGCCTCCAACGCTTCCTCGCAGTCCACACGCTTCACCGAAGCCATGCTGAGTTGGAGGGAGGCCGCTGAAGCCCTTACTCTGCTTGGCAGAAGGCAAGTGGAGGAGACGGAGAATCCCAGGGTCTAGGGTTTTCTCCTAGGGCTCTGGGCTCCCCATCACTCCCGTGAATGTTCCCACACTTTGTGTGTGTACAAATCTCTCTATAATGAGATTCAAAAGTTCTGTGACCTTTTGGGGGATATAAAAATGTACAAAGAACAAAACAAAAAACTATATTTTACCATCTATATAATCTCAGGGGACTTTTTAAATAAGTAATATATGCACATCGTTAGCAAAGAATAAAGCTGTTCAGGGAAGCACAAAATAAGAACATGAACACTTTCCTCTGTCCACTGTAGTCCCTTGAATGGAAAGATTTTTGTTTATGATTTTAAAGATTTCAAGTGCTAGGGAAGCTTACTCCAGGTATAAATATAGAGCTGCCCAGTTATGGGTCAAGCTTTTTACTTTCAGTCTAAATTACATTAAATTTTACTCTTGGATACTCTGCACCTTCTAAAACCATCATGTGAATATGGCACTGTGATCAAACTGGACAGGCCTTCTGCAATGTGGAGTTCAAGTTCCTCATTGCGGACATGAAGGCTGTTTGGAGATGGAGCGGTTGGAGGTAGACTGAGCCCCAAAGTCGACATCTAACCAAACAAGTCAAACTTCTTGCTTTCCCCTCCTTAAAGAATATCTTATTCCCAAATTCAAGAAACAAATATAGGGGAATTAACTAAAAATGTATTCTTATTAATGACATCATCTATGATTATTTTGCTTCTATAGAGTGCAAATTTTTAAACAAAAATAACACTTCCTAATATATATGTAGTACTAATATTAGGACTATTTTGGGGGAAAAAAAAATCCACACTTCACCAGGTGTTTCCCATGAGTCTGACAACTGTTTTAAAAACACTGCTAACCCTTTCAGCTTGTATCCCAACACAATTTGCGTGTGTGTACCTTATCACAAACAGAAACAGGAATATTCTCTAAATATTAGATTCGATGAGAATTTCGCAGCAGCATCCCAGCCTCCTATGCTCAGAACTGTTCATGAAAGGAGATAACAGTTCTTTTGCATCAGCGATATTGTAGCTGAGACACCCATGTTCAGGTTTCTCTGCCAACATCAGGAGCACCGTTACCCTGACAGAGTGCGGGACCTGGGGCCCGGTGAGGCAGAAGCCAAAAAGGCAACACAATGCTTCAGTACATTTTTGAGAATATTAAATGGAAAATAAATGCAAATACTCCCTAAAATGCACCTGTGTTTATGGGAGGTAGGAATTCTCGTTAATTACTGAAATAAACATCCAGATCAATTAATAAATTCAATCTGTGCTCTCTGAAAATTAATATTCAAATAAAGGAACAGAGGATTTATTAGGCATTTCACAAAAGGAAAAAATGCAGAAGATTACCTAATAATCAGATTTGCCAAATGGATAATAATAATAATATCCAATGTGTTCAAAAGTGGGAAAATGGAGACTTCCATACGTTGTTGCTACAGGTGCAAATTGGCTCAATTTTCTGAAAGGCAATTTGGCTTGCCTATTAGCATTGTCCATGTGCATGCCCTTTGACCCACCAAGTCCAATACTAGAATCTCTGCCAAGGAATGAATTAAAAATTGCACCAAAAGTATCTAAGTGAAAAGATGTTTCTTGCATTGCCTATAACAACAAACAGCTGGATAATGTCCTAAATGTCTGCCAATGTAATACTGGTCATTTATTTAATGAATATACAGCCATTCAGTAGAATAAGGTAAACCCATTTGCACTGACAGGGAAAGATGTTAATGACAGCAATTAATTAAAAGGGAAGAAATGGAGGGAATGGGCTGCAAAAACATGTTTAAAACTGTTTTGTCTGTGTGTACGGGTACATAGATACACATAGTTTGGCGTGGGATACTTTTATGTACTGCTTGGTGCACTTTGTATGGTTATTTTACAATGTGCTTTTATTATATTCATAATCAGCAAAGATAATAAGGACATTCTAGTTTGGAGGATAAAAAAACTACGCAAATAACTGCCAATTTTTTAAAAGTTGGGTGTGGAGGGAGTCATAGAGTCCCGTTCTATAAAACAGCCATTTTTTTTTCTCTCTGTTCATTCTACACCATGTTAGTATTAACATTCTGCAAACTGTTGACAGGACACAGGCACGGTGAGGATGCTCCGACTGGGTAAGCTTAGGAGCCCGCCAATTCAACGTTACTGTGTTTTCGTCCCTTGGCAATCTGTAACCCACGCTGCGGTGACCCTGGGGCGCGGTTGGTTCTCGTGATAGCAGCCAGTACTCGGGGCCACTTAGGACAGGGTCTGGCCTAAGTGCTTCGGGTGTATCAGCTCATTCAATCCTCACTGTAACTCTGAATAATTGTTTGTTTGTTTGACAAAGGGAGAACCTGAGGTACGAGGGGTTTAAGTAATCGGCCTGACGGTGCCCAGCTAGTTAGTAGGAGAGTCTAGTGAGAGGTAGTCCGGGAGCAGAGTCCAACGCCAGTTCTTGTTTTTTTTCCTGTGAGACTGGAGATCTCTTGCTTGATTTATGCTTTCACTAGGGGGAAAATGTTGCATTTGTACATCTATTTTCTGTAAATTATATAAATCAAGAGGCTTCTGAGAATCTTCTTTTTTCTTCACATTTATCTAAAAACCAGCATGAGAGCTAAATGCTGTGCATTTAGAATAAAATCAAGCCCTGCAGCAGAAGTGAAGCCCGGAAGAAACTCACCTTCCGATAATGGAGCTGAAATGGGCGATGCGCACTCACTCACCGCAGCGCAGAACAGGAAGGAGGGGGCCTCACCCGGGGGCTGGTGGCGTGATGGGGGTGGGGCGGGAGGGGGAGGGACAGTGTTCAGAGAGCACCCTGGACAGGATCTGCTTGGGAAGATGGATGAAGACTTCGGAAAGGCAGCCACACAGGGGGCAGCTCTTGTAAGACTGATATTATTTATAAGTTTTATTATTCTATTCTTTATATATTAATATAAATATATATATAAAACACTCATTGTGGAAATCTTACCAGGTACAGAAAAACATGAAAAATGACAGTAAAGATCACCACCCTCAGAAATAATCACATTTTGGGGTGTTACTGGCTGGGTCCGATTTCATCAGGCAGTGACCAGAGTGCAGACAATTTTGGGAGAACGATGCAGAGAGCTAGGAAAGACAGGACATATTCACGTGCTGGGTAAATTACTGCAACAAGAGGCAGTGGAAGGTAAGTCTGAAAGTGTAGACTAGAGAATACGATCAGAGAAGGCCCTGAATGTGAGGGCAGGAGAGAGTAGTGCGGAGCTATGGAAGGTTTTCCTGCAAAAGAAGGGTGTGTTTGAAGCCATGCTTGAGAAAGATTAACCACGTGGTTAGTCAGAAAGAAATTAGAAGGGAATGCTGGGAGTTGGCAGCACGCGCAGTTTCTTAATGTAATATGGGAAGTATTCGTGTAGTAATTCTGAATTAAAAAAAAACAATAGTAAATAAAACAGGGAACATGCAGGATCCATAATTCTAGAGATAATAAAGTCCGCACATCGTGCCTCAAGTTAGAATATCTCTCTGTGTGTACTCTTTATTGTCCTTCATTCTATTTTCCTTGTTTTGGGAGAGCTAGAAGGTTGCAAGATTTAAAAACATCCATGTTGACAATTCTGTAAGAGTGGTTTGCTTCTTAATTATTCAGTTGTTCTATTTTTGAAGGAAAGGACAAGACAAGAATCAGTTATGTTCATAAACCAAGAGACTACATTACAAAAAGATCAGGTTTTCACAAGGATCTGAACAAAGGCCCTCCTCAATTTAATTTTTTGCCCCAAATAAGTGGATGGTAAAGATTTATTAAATGCAAATTTTTTCTTAACTTTAATTGTTGCATTAAGTTTATATTTCCTATAAATTATATGATTTAGCAATAACAGACTGTTCAGCAAGTCATTTCTACTAAAACTTAAGAAGGACAGGATGGCTATGATTACAGAAATTTAGCATTGTCCTTACACACGCCTAATAAATTGCCTTAGTTTGCTTTGGAGTTTTAGGTAGTGCCTGTCATCTCATCCATGACTTCAGTGGTAGATGATATTATAGTTCCTGTTGGAGATAAAAGAACCATTTAAGAGCAGTTAGAAGACTTGTTTGAGTAGGAACTCTCGCTTCTTTTCGCCGATCTGATACCAGGAAATCTATGACCTCATGTTGCATTTTTCTACTTTCCTGTGTAGAAATAGAAGTTGAAGAAATTGTAGAAGTTGAAGCAGCCATAGAAATTGAAGGATTGAGTCCCCAACTGTACATGTGTTTATATATATACACTAGGCATTCCTTAAACATACACGTAATATAAACATGTAGAAGGCATCTTCTGCTAAACTTTTCAGGATATAGCTGCACCCAGCACTGCAGGCATAGTTCCAGAGCCCCTGTGTGCCTTGTACCACACACAGCCCGGGTTACCTCAGTCAATGACTGACTGGTGAGCGGTGTGAAAGCCCAGCCTCCCTGCCTTAGGTGGGGCAGCAAAGGCCCCTCCGAGGCCCACCTTATATTTCAGAGCTCTCCCGTGGAGTCTGCCTGATGTGACCTTATGCAGGATTTTGTCCACGTGGCACCCTTCTTAGCTCCCATCTCCTGCCGTGTTCTGTGCCTGCAGCTCCTGACCACTTTCTTCTGGGAGCACTTGGTACTCTCTTGCATATGAATCCTCTCCCCAGAGTGTAATTGTGGGGAACCCAACCCAAGACATTCTAACCTAAAAAAACAAAAGTGAACTAATGTTTACTGAAAACACATTGTCATTTCCTTTTAAGACGTCAAGCCGTGGATATGGTAAGAGCAACTGGACCACCATAGAAATTCCTGAAAAACCATAAATTCAGTAAGAACTTTTAACTGTGCTTTTCCAAAGATATTGTCATGTCAAACTTAAAAGGAGAAAAAAATTAGTGTGACTCACCCTTTTCATGACAATAATAGCTGCTGCCGTTTATTGAAGTTTTGCCCGTGATTGTCATTGTTCCAGCATCTTTGCATCTCTTATTCCATTTAGTCCTCATAATAGTTCCATGATGAGGGCATTGTCTTTGCTTCTGGGATGGTTAGGCTGTGGCTCTGAGATCACCCGGTTTAGCAAATAGTCCAATCAGGATTCACACCCAGATCCAATCTGGTATTAAGTTCATCAACTTTCCACCTCACCTCATAGTATTGTTCTATAAGAGCACCTCATAATGAAGTGGGGGCCTAGAATCGTTGACTCACTATTGCTTTCCCTCTGACATTGACCAGCAATTATGAAGTAGTGTTTATCTAATGACTTTCCAATTACTTCAAAGGGTTAAAAAGAAAGACCTCAAATCTCTGAGGTTAAGAATGCCACGATTTGCCTGATTCTGGTTATGTCATGGGGGTGCCCATTAAGGAGATCATTAACAACTTGCTTGACCAGCTAGTACAGAAAAGATAGCAATAAACCATTATGCAAGGGCTGAGTCTAGACAGGGCCATTCTGTTCAATCCCCGTGGCTCACACAGAGCTGCTTAGATTGTTTAGATAATAACTCTGGCCAACCGTTGCTGTGCGGTGGTCATTTCTGGCTCCTGAAGGCTGATCAACATATTAGATTCCCCTTACTGCACCCTATTATGAGGCACATTCAGTTGTAACGTTGTCTTTTTTATCTGGAACAACTGTGAAGAAAATCAAGAATGTCCACACCAGTGTGGCCCAAGACACTGGAGCCAATTTGCTCTTTGTGGTCAGACACAATAACATATAATTCATATCAATCTTTGACACTGAAAGCAGCATAACTCAAGTGGCTGGCATTTCATGCGTCTGGCCTTACAAAATAAAAATACCATCTCCACATCCAGGGAGCTCTTCCTTTAACCCTGTGGAAGCAAATGCTTCTGACCCACGGGATACCGCTATGTTTGGTGTACCACCCTGAGGATTTTCTGTGTGCTTCACCTTAGCAATCACTGGGTGAAGACATTGAATTTAAGAATGGATGCTAATAAAGCTGATTGAAAGAACGACTTATTGAAGACAGGAAAGCTGAATTTGTTTCTATACCTGTAGGTTATTTTGGAATCAGAAGTGATTCATTTCTAACTATCTCTGTAAAGAGAGAGAACAAAAGATGGGGACAGTTCTCAGGCTCAGACTTGGAGAGCTCTGTTTGGTGTACTAGGGTCCATTTCATTTGACCCATGGTATGTACTGGAGTGTGTTAATAAAAATGTAATTTGATGAATTAATTTTTAAAAAATCTTTAAGTCAAAACTTTCTAACATTTGAACTAGTCTTTAAAATATATCAGAAAGAGCCCTGGCTGGTGTGGCTCAGTGGATTGAACCCCAGCCTGTGAACCAAAGGGTCACTGGTTCAATTCCCAGTCAGGGCACATGCCTGGGTTGCCAGCCAGGTCCCCAGGAGGAGCCAACCACACAGTGCTGTTTCTCTCCCTCCTGGTTCTCCCTCCCTCCCCCTCTGTCTAATCTTTAAAAACTATATATATCAGAAAGAGAGATAGAGAGAAAAGGCACCTTGTACTCCTAGTCAAGATTTTCCAGCCTTGCAAGAACTCAGGTACAGCCCGTCAATCTGAAAGAACAATTATCATTCTTGTACAAATATAGTGCGTGGAAGCAGGTAAGTGCTTAACAGGTGCCATATTTTCCTACCTGTCTGCTCTACTCCAAATGTAGAGATCAACAGGAGAGAAAGAGCACACTGGGTATATCAAGGGCTTCCCATGCCAAGGTTTATTTTTTTCCTTCCTTCCCTAGTGCATGGCCAGGAGTGCAGACTTGATCTTCTAGGCACTGGGAAAGTGAGAAGCTGAGCATCCAAATGGCATCCACAGCTCTGCAGCTTCATTACTGGTGGTAGCACCAGTGCATTTGACGAACTAGGTCTCATTCTCTACAAATGAAGGAATTGAGGAGTCCAGGAGGAAAAACCATATCCTCTGCATACTCTGCCCCTTCCTATAGTGAAAATCAGATGCCGTTTGCCTGCAGGGTGTGTAAGTTCGGGTTGACCAAGCTGCCAGAGAGACAAGGGAGTCCCAGCGATCAGAAATGAGGACACTTTAGCTAATCAGATGCCCGCCATCTCCTTCCCGAGCCTGCTTCTCATCATTTCTACCCTCATTGCTATGCTTTTGAGATGCTCACCGAATCCTCACGAAACTCACTGAACTCGCCTTGTGACTTTTTCTCACTTTATTCACTATATACTTATGACAAAATCCACATATCTAGCAAAACAAAACATTTTAACATGATAATTTATATGGTTGGGGGACGGGGGTCTGTGATGATCAAGATGTATGCGTGTGTGCGTGCATGTGTGTGTGCATGTGTGTGCGTGTGTGCGTGCGTGCATGTGTGTGTGTGTGTGTGTGTGTAGTTTTACTCTAGACTCTGTCTCTCTCCTTTAGCTCATCTTTTCGAAATGTCTACTTTCAACCCTAATTTTAAAATACATGTTTTTATTTGACGCTTTTACCTTGTCCTTTTCAGCAGTCCTACTGGAAGAGAATTAAAAAGAAAAAAGGCTAGCTACACCAGAAAGCATGAAGAGTAAGCCAGCTGTAATCCTTCTGTGAATGAATATAATCAACAGAAATCTTACAAGGAACTAATGTTTCCACTCCTTTACATTTATAGAAAAGGTCGAGACAACTGCTTTTCTATCATCAATTTTAAATTACAAACCAGATTACGGGGGCTGGGAGACCATTCCTGTCTGGAAGAAGGCATTTTTCTCGTATAGGGTGGAATGAGAACTACATCCTGAGCTTTCTTGGAAAGACGCCACTGTCTTCCCTGGGGTTCTGGTGGGGTTTCCTGAGCCTTTTCCTGCCAATAGTCAAGTGTTGTTAATGGGACCATGCCAAGGCAAGATGCCACCGGGTAGAGGGACTCTTCATTTGGATGGCCGGCCTGTCTGGCTCTCTCCTTGGTGCTGGCTGCTTCCGAAACACTTGCCTTTCTGGGCCTTGTTTTAGCAAGCCAGCCTGACAAGAGGCACCCTACACAGTGCTCCGTGCTTTCACATCCCCAATGGTCTCTTGGCTTTGTCACCTTACCTGACCCGCCTCTCTGCAAAGCTCTCCTACACTGCTGCACCCGGGCAGTGCCTAAAGTCTACCCTTTCCTGGGTGCTTAGGCTTTGGGTGGCCTTGGAGCTCAGGTGGTGGTTCGGTCTGCAATGAGTTTGTGGCCACATTTCCTTACGCCTGCAGCTTCTACCATGTGGTAGGTTTTTGAAAAATGTTGTTGGACGGTTACAGCGTTTCCCTGTCTTCTTTTCAAGAAGCAGCACATACAGTTTTTAAATAAGACTGTCATATCCAGAAAATGTTTGGGATCCTAGGTTTAAGTGTGTGGCCCACAATCCGCAAATCCATTATTTTGACCATTCCCTTCTTTTTTTCAATCATCACACAAAACCTCCTATCCCTCCGTCTTTCTTTCTGTCTTTCACACACACATACAAATTGATTCAAGCTTCATGGTTCCATCTTTCAACAGAATGCTAAGAGAGGTTAAAAGCGTAAAATCTGAAGCTAAACCGCGTCAGCTCCTATAGCAGCTCCTGTAATTAACAGCTATGTGATGGGGTGCAATTTTGTTAGTATCTCTGTCTCTCGGTTTCCTCATCTATAAAAGGGGGATAATAATAGAACCTAACCTCATAGTTTGTGGAGTTAATCACATAAACCATTTAAAATAATTTCTGGTTCATAATAAATAATATTGTGCATTATCATTACTTTGAAGAGGTTGAGCTAAGACGTTCCCTTTCCCTGTCTGGATCATCCAATCAGATCAGGATTCCCAAATGCCCAGTCTCAATCCCAAGCAGTAAATGGCAGCAATAGTCAAAACAAGAAGATCCTCTTCTGATTGAAGGGAACCAAACCTGCACCCTTTACTTCTTGAATGGAAAAGATGCTAATCCTGCAAGAAACAAATTTATCTGGGCTGCAGAGAGTTTTACAATTCTTTTACACAATTAGGCTTTACGTAGCTTTGCACAATTGCTTCTCTTGAAAATTTGTGTTTGGAACAGCTAGTCTGAAGATCTGATGTTGAATACATAGGGCTACAAGTGAGTCACAGCAGGATAATGTCCAAGGAAAAGCAGAATTCTTAAGTGAGAAAGTTTGGTGCTAATACGATGCTTCCAGTTGCTTCATCTTCATACCATTTCTCAGTTTCGCCATGAAAGGCTTGCCAGGGGATAAAAAGGCAGAACTTCAAATACTCAGTATTTAAAATGGTTTTGAAAGGACCTAAAGTGACGGCTGAAAGCAAGGTGCAGACTTCAGATCACAGCAAATGAGGCTTTAGGACTCAGTGTCACTGAAGGCACATCTTTGGCGGTGACAACTCTGCTAGCTGGAAGCTTCTCCCAGTAGTGCCTCTGAATGGGGAATTGTGTCTGGTACCGTGGAGTATGCCTCACAGTGTACCTCCCGAGATTATCTGCTAATTGACATCAGTTCTAGTCCTGCTGACTGTACCACATTGTATTTGGACAGCACGGAGGGTGACAAAGTGAACCCCCGAAGAGGGCCTGCAGCCTTTGTCCTGGCGAGGGCGTGGCTGGGACCATTTCTGCTTTACTGGACAAAGGGTGGTCTGGAAGGAGGCTCTGCTTACAGGAGGACTCACAAGTCCTTCCAGTTACTTACGGCCAAGGAATAAACCGTTCCAAAGCTTTATGGCTTACAGCAACAATGAGCATTTATTTTGTTCATGAATCTGCCATGAGGACTTGGCAGGCGCTCGTCTCCTCTCTGTGAGCATCAGCTGAAAGGGCTTGCGTGGGGCTGGAGGGCCCATCAATAAAACGGCTCATGCACCCCACCATTGGCAAGTTGCACGTGGCTGTCAGCTGGGGACTCAGTCAGAGAGGGAGACTGGGGGTTTCCCTCCTACCCTTGGGAGCTGAGCTGTAAGAAAGAGTGTTCCAAAAGGCTTGGTCACCTGTGCAAGGCTTCTTATGACCTTCCCTTGGAAGTCGCTGACATAGTGCACTGGTATTTAAGAAAGTCATTAAGACCAGCCCATATCCAAAGGGAGAGGAATTAGACTCCATCTTTAATTCAGAACTGCAGAATTTATCATCTCCAAATTTCTACCTCTCAATGAGGCTATTGATGCTTTCTCTGCTATATCGGCTAATGGTGCCGATTTCTGTTTCTTTTAGACAAGTGAATCTTGCTTGATTTATCAAAGAAGTGTTCTGGTATTTTTGTTGGTCTTTTCCACCTGTTGATATTCGGCAATGACATCAGCTGCCTATTTCCACATGCATCTCTGTCTTTTAATTGGTGTGTTTAGATAATGGCATTTAAAAGAATTATTAATAGAGTAGGAAAATAAAATAACTTCATACATACTCTTTTGTATTTGTCCTTGTTATTTGTTCTTATTTTTGGCTTCCACACCTTTTTCTGCCTTTCGTGGTTTTAATTGGACAGTTTATATAACTCCATTTTCACCTTTCTTAGCATATCAACTATACTTATATTTCTTTTTGTAGTCTTTTTAAAAATATATTTTATTGATTATGCTATTACAGCTGTCCCATTTCCTCCCCTTTATTCCCCTTTGCCCTGCACACCCCCTCCCACCTGCATCTCCCTCTTTAGTTCATGTCCATGGGTCATATATATGAGTTCTTTGGCTTCTCCATTTCCTATACTATTCTTAACCTCCCCCTGTCTATCTTCTACCTACCATTTATGCTTCTTATTCCCTGTACCTTTTCCCTCTCTCTCCCCACCCACTCCCATGATGATAACCCCCTTTGTGATCTCCATTTCTGTGGTTCTGTTCCTGTTCTAGTTGTTTCCTTCATTTGTTTGTTTTTTTAGGTTCAGTTGTTAATAACTGTGAGGTTATTGTCATTTTACTGTTGATATTTTGGTCATCTTCTTTTTCTTAGATAAATCCCTTAAACATTTCATGTAATATGGGCTGGGTGATGGTGAACTCCTTTAACTTGACCTTTTCTGGGAAGCACTTTATCTGCCCTTCCATTCTAAATGATAGCTTGGCTGGATAGAGTAAACTTGGATGTAGGTCCTGGCCTTTCATGACCTTGAATGCCTCTTTCCAGCCCCTTCTTGCCACTAAGGTTTCTTTTGAGAAATCAGCTGATAGTCTAATGGGAACTCCTTTGTAGGTAACTGTGTTCTTTTCTTTTGCTGCTTTAAAGATTCTCTCCTTGTCTTGCATCTTGGCTAGTGTAATTATGATGTGCCTTGGTGTGTTCCTCCTTGGGTCCAACTTCTTTGGGACTCTGAGCTTCCTGAACTTCCTGAAAGTCTATTTCCTTTGCCAGATTGAGGAAGTTCTTCATTATTTGTTCAAATAAGTTTTCAGTTTCTTGCTCCTCCTCTTTTCCTTCTGGCATCCCTATGATTCAGATGTTGGAATGTTTCAAGTTGTCCCGGAGGTTCCTAAGCCTCTCCTTATTTTTTTGAATTCTTGTTTCTTCATTCTGTTCTGGTTGAACGTTTATTTCTTCTTTCTGCTCCAAATCATTGATTTGAGTCCCAGTTTCCTTTCCATCACTTTTGGTTCCCTGTGCATTTTCCTTTATTTCACTTTTAATAGCCTTCATTTTTTCCTGTAATTTTCTGTGAAAACCATATTCAACCAATTCTGTGAGCATCCTGGTTACCAGTGTTTTGAACTGTGTATCTGATAGGTTGGCTATCTCTTTGTTGCTTAGTTGTATTTTTTCTGGAGCTTTGATCTGTTCTTTCACCTGGTCCATTTTTGTGTGTGTGTCAACACACCTGTTATTGTAGTAAGGGGCAGAGCCTTAGGTGTTCACCAGAGTGGGTCAACCTACGTGCCTTCATTTTGATGCTGTACGTGGGGGCGGGTCCAAGAGGGAACCGTGCTGCTTGCTCTGCTCTCGCTGGTTTTCAGTCACTTCTCCCACTACCCACAAGCAAATTGGGCCCTTCTGGTGTTGATTCCCAGGTGAGTGGATTTGTGTATGCTCTAGGACCCTGTGGGCCTCTCCAATGAACTTTCCTGTGAGGCTGGGAATTTCTTCTGCTGTTGCCTCAACTCCCACAGGTGTTTTCAGTCAGAGGCCTTGAGGCTTTATTTCCCCACACTGGAACCCTGGGTTGTGAGGTCTGTCTTGCTCCCCAGTTGTTCCTCCTGGTTTATCTGCATGCAGATGTGAGACCACCCGCTCTACCACCTACCACCTCGCCCAGTCCGCCACAGCCACCTGGCAGCCCGTCTCTGCCCCTCCTACTGGTCTGAGTGAGTGTTGCTTTAATTCCTTGGTTGTTGGACTTCATACAGTTCAATTTTCTGGCAGTTCTGGTTGTTTTTTGTTTTTAAATTTGTTGTTGTTCTTCTTTTGGTTGTACAAGGAGGCACAGTGTATCTACCTATGACTCCATCTTGGTAGGAAGTCCCTATACTTATATTACTTTTAAAACATTTTTCAGTGATCATCCTTGAGTTTGCAATAATATGTTTACAACTAATTCAAGCCCACTTTCAAATAACACTATGCCACTTCATGGGATATGCCACTTCAAAGTGCAAGTACTTTTAATAATGAAATATTTCTCCTTCTTTCCTCCCACCCTTCTGTCATTGCTATCAACATTTTCATGTATACAGAAACATACAGAATCATATACACATATTTACATACCCTTATATGTAGAAGCACATACATGCATTATGTATATATAAGAATATGTTATATATGAGCAATTTAATATATTTTTGCTATTATTATTTGGAATAAATTGTTACCTATGAGATAATTAAGACTAAGAAAAATAAGTTTTCTCATAGTTTTTGGACCTTAGGTCCCATTTTCCAGTCTTTGTTTTTCTCTTTGATTTTCAGTTTTGGAAGTTTTTATTTTCATATCCTCAAGCTCAGAGATTGTTCCTCAACTTTGTCGAGTCCTACTAATGACCTCATAAAAGGTACTCTTCATTTCCGTTACAGTGTTTTCAATTTTTAGTATTTCTTTTTGATTCTGTCTTAGATTTTCCATCTTTTTGCTTCTTTTACCCATCTGTTCTTACATATTGTCTGCTTTTTCCATAAAATCATAGTTTTTAAAAACATATTCTTGGTCTGATAATTCCAACATTCCTACCGTGTCTGACTGATCCAGTACTGGTTGAGTCTCTTCAAAGGATGCTTTTGCCTTTTATCATGCTTTGTAATTTTTTTGTTGAAAGGTGGACATGATGTGCCAAGGCAAAAGGAGCTGTAATAAATAACCCTTTAGTAATGTAATGGCATGGTGAGGTGTTGGGGAGGAGAAGCACTGTCTGCAATCTGAGGGGGTCTCCGTCCTGCATGAGCTCGTGCCTGGACTGTGTGTGAGCTTTGCCAGTGCTCAGTCTTCCTCTCTCTGAGGTGGGAGAGAATGGCTGGCCAGAGGGGCCTGGAGTTGGATGTTTCCCTCCCCCCAGTAGAGGCAGGCTCTGAGAGAGCCCCAGCCAGCTAGGCTTTGGTCATGTGATGTCTCCTGAGACCAGGCCTTGTTCAAAAGGACACAATGCTCTGATGTAGTTCAAAGTGGTTTTTCCTCTCCCTCCTAGAAGCATAAGGGAATTTTTCTTACACTTGGGAACCTAGCGGAGCCCTGAGGTAAAACTCACTAAGGTGGGGCCCTCCTCAGGCTGTGTCTCCCTGGAGCTTTTGACTCTCAGACCTGTTCACACCGACCCTTCAGTCCATGGAAGTTTCTGCTCACAGATGTTGTGATTCCCTGTGCTTGTGCGCCAGTGTCTCTCCTCTCCAGTTTAGGGAACAGCAGCTTGCCCTGTGACCTCCTTCGCTAACAAATCGAAAAAGAATGGCTGTTTTTCAGTTTGTTCAGCTTTTCTCTTGTCAAGATGGCCTCTTCTAAGTTCCGTTCATACTCTAGGAAACCAGGAGTCCCAATTTGTTATATCTTTGATGGTTAATATCTGAATTCCAACCAAAGAATTCAACACTTAGAGACTTGGCTGGCGATAGCGATCCCAAAAAGAATTTAAGATAACTTCTGGTCTTGGAATTGCATTAGTTTTTCATGGGTGTTTGAAGAACATACTGAGGGGAATTTGTGAACTATTTTCCCCTAGTGAGAATACCCTGAATATGTCATAAAAGTAGACATTCAATTGGAAGAGAAAATAAAGCAAATTTTAACTTCTGTACTGATTCATGTTGGCACACTTGTTTCTGTTATTTCATAAAGCTAGTGTTTGAGTCATTCTCTATGATTTTCATGTACATGGAAAAAGTACTCTTGATGCTTCTTAAGTCTAGCATGGATAATATCCATGTGGGTACTTGTCTTTCTCTCCACTGGGAGAGGAATGTGCTGTCTTTCAGGGCAAATCTGTCTTTCATCGTGGTCATTGTGGCTGGTGTGGAGTCCTTGAGAGCGGGCAGTGTGAGGCACAGCTTGGCCTTTCAGATCGGGCAGATTAAGAACATTGTATTTTCTACCCAGTGCAGCGCCCATGGCTAACGATTACTTAGGACATAAATCCCACTGCTGATTTTCTGTCATTTGGAAATGATCAGAGCCCAGGTCCAACAAAATCTGGCAGTAACATTTTTGGCAAGCTATTGCAATAACATATGCTTTCAGAAAAGAGAGGGATCAAGCCAGCACTGGGGATGGAAGTATCCTATATTTCAGGGGACATTCATTTGGTTTATACTTCAACTCTGCACCACATTCCTTCCAAATGACATGCTGCTATTGGAGACTTCCAGGTGGTGATATATCACGCGTCACTGCGAGGATGGAGTAGTGTTGTCGACTCTCCTGCCCCAGTGGTACAACTGTGCATTCTATTTCTATAACATTGTCAGAGGTGCACAGAAATAATTTCAACCACGGGCAGTAAATTCTCTTTAACATTTATCAGGAAAAGTTTCTTAGGTCACAAAAAAGGGAATTTGAAAGGTGACCTTTATTAAAATAGAGAAGAAGATATAGAAGAGCACAAGCAAGGTGAGGAGTCACATGGATACGGGAATATGAAGTCCCCTCCAGGAGCGGGTGTCTGGTGGGTATTTCCTCCTTCCAGTCACTGTTTCCATGGTTGTTTCTGTTGTCTCCTTAGTCCTCTTTACATTCACAGGGGATGGGCTGGAGGGGAGGACACAACATTGTACACCAACTAGACAAAGGGCCTGGGCTGAACTGGGTATAGTAAGGTTTCCAGCCTGTGAGCTCTTCCTGATGGCTGTCTTCCCTGGTGACCTATGTTACCCTACACTTACGATGTGTTCCCAAACACGATGCGTGCAAGTAGCTCACTAGTCAAAATCGCATGGCAGCCAGACTCAGCTTTTGGTCCTGCTCATTTTGCTTTTTCTAAACACTCACTTTGCTGCCTTTCAGTCACACAGATCCCTGAGAGGGGCCTGTTTTCAGCTGATCAAGTCCACCCACTCCACCCAAGGCCTCTCTGAGCCCAGTGCTCCATACCCCAAAACAGAGTCCCTGGACCTTATCTAACTCACCCACAATCCAAATTCCTATAATTTTCTTAGCTCTGCTAATGTCAAGAATATATTTATTTGGACCTATATTCATAGACATCAAGTTATGAGTAAATGATCAGCAACACTTTCTGTAGTACCCACATGTAAAGCAAGGACCTATTAGCATAAATTATTCTTAAATAATAAATTATGAGATTGGAATATGAAGAAAGAGTACATCTATAAGAGATTTGAACATATTTCTCCCTCTTTTGTTATATGGATTAGTTAAGCACCTGTATTAAAGTGACCTGAAAATACAATAATAGATGATAATGTGGGGCTGATTGGAAATTACTGCCATTAGTGATATGTGGTTTCCAATATAGCTAAGTCAACTGCTCCATTTGTTGCCATCTCTCAGTAAATGGAAGAAAAAGAGACAGATACAGAGTGGTTTTACTTCCATTTCATTGACAGGATGGTCAGATGGCCATATAAATTGCAAAGAAGGCCAGGGGACACGTTCTGTAGCTAAGAAAACATATGGGAAAGTGGAGACAACTGCACTTGAACAACAATAAGAAAAGGTTAAAAAGTAAAAAAGAAAGAAAACATATTCCTAGATAAAACTGCCATGCTTTAAAAAACATGACCGTTACATATCAAAGAAAAGGAAGGTGGTTAGCGTAAGATAAATACAGGCACTACCACACCATATTTGTACCCAGGTGGGCAATTTGTCCCAGGAGTCAGCATGATTAGGTGGAGTTGATGTTGGCCAAACTCTATCACCCAGAGAGTTTTGATCCCTGGGTTGTTTGCAACCTGACATGTCTGTTTCTCAAGTTAGCCGAGGAATACCTCATTTGAGCATCATGAACCACAAAAAACAAAGAAAGATGATGTGTCCTTATTGGTTTTGAAGATGACATAAATGTGAGTAGAACAGCTAGTTTACAAGATGACAGAATCCAAATTCCATAGAATCTGGGCAGACTGAAATAATGAGCTGAAATTTAAAAGGAGGAAATTACTACATGAATGCTAAATGAAAAGTGACTTTAAGCTCAAAACAACTGCACAAGTATAGAATGACTTAGGGGTTCACATACTAAGGATATAAAAGTTCCCTTAAGCAGAATCCAATAAATATTAGTATAGAGGTACAGCTGCCCCAAGAGCCAAATCCATTTCAAAAAGTCAAGTAATGAGTCTCCTGAAGGCACCATCAAATTAAACACATCTATATCATTGTCAGTAAGATAAATACCCCATTTGAAGGGGGATTCAACAGCATGGAGCACATGTATAAGGACAATTATTTCACGTTTGAAATGATTACAAATAACTATGAATATCTTCCTTGAAGAAGACAAGGCTTCTGAGAAATAGTGAATGATAACAATCCATAAGTATTTAAGAGCTGTCAACAGAGAATGTCCCCTAGAGCCAACCTGGAACAGAGATAGATTTTTAATTCGGGATCGGAAAGACTTTTCCATAAAGTTTAAGAATGGTATACCTTCAGAAGGAACAATGTTTCCGATCTCTATTCTTTCATAATCTTTAAGGTTTCTTCCAAATCAGAGACCCTATAAAATCATTAAATATTTATGAGCAAAGTGATCTGCTCCATTTCACATATGCATGGATATACAGGCATATATACAAACATGCACACAAAGAGTCCATCAGAACTGAGATAAGTAGCACTCATATTGGTCACCTGGTAGGGTGCACTACCTACCACCAGATTTTTGCCTTTGCCATAACTTTCCTTTTTATCAGGGTTTAGTTAAAACATGGTTATGGCTGTTGGAATATGGACCGGCACAGCATAGAATATGCAAAGCCTAGATATAGAGTACTGTTTCCTCTATGGGGCGTTGGGCATGTTAACCATTTAACAATCCTTAGCTGACTTAGTTTTACACAGTGTCAGAAGTAGCTGGTGTACAGCTTTGAAAACTAGACTAACCACATAGCCACTGTGAGTTATTGGGAAGCCAGGGTGCATCTTGGTCCAGTTCCAAGGGTGCAGATATGATCACGTGTTACCTATTTCATCATTGGGGTGTAGCGGTATGAGCGTGTCCTTGAAGTCCCATGACTTACGTTTAAGTTATTGTCCTTGGGTATTTTTAGTCCTGTGGACTTTGTCAAATCACTTAGCCTCTCTCACCCTTGATTTTCTCATAATTAAATGATAATAATAACTGCCTTACAGTATTACCCTGAATGTCAAATGATATAATTATGCAAAATTCTTTGCAAATTGTATACCAGTAAGATCATATTAATATCATTCCTGGAACACTGACGTGTTTTCAAAGAGTAAGTTTTCTCTTGTTCTCAATTTCTTATTTATCCTCATGGATTATCTGTATCCTCTTTTCCATGTTAGTCGGGCTTTTCCCTGCCACCTGTCACACATCTGGGCCATTTTTTCCATCCCCATCCATTCCTGTCAATTACTAATTTCTCAAATTAAAATTCATTTTTAACATTAGGTTAAGAAGAAATGGGGTACAAGTGGCTGTAAACTAGCCTAGAAGCAGAAAGTCAGCTATAACTGCTCTTTATTAAGTTAAAGGGGGGCAGTGAACAAACCGAAACAGCAAAACATTAGCTGGAGCCCCCAAACTCAGAAGGGCCTGGAGGATTCCAGAGATTGTAACCTGCTTAGTATCTACAAGGGCTGGCCATTCCCGAGCCCCCAAGGAGAGTGTCTGTGGTCACTGCAATACCCCACTCGCAAGTCCTCGTCACCTGTCCTCACCGCAGACATCAGAGTGTCACCTTCCCCTTCTGGGCATATCCACGCTGCCTGTCTTCTCCCAGAAACAGAAGCCGATGGACAAGGAGGAAGCTGAGGGGAAGAGTGTGTCAGCCGTGGCAATCAGGTGACCGGATCACAAGAAGCAGCCGGACTCCAGCAAACAGAGGTGTATGGAAGAATAAGTCTGGCCTCTGTAAGAAGTGGAAACTGCTTCCCCCAGGCAGAGAAGGAAGGTCAAGGAGGAAGCTGCTGGGTCCTCCTGAGATGCAGGCTTCCAGGTGAGGAGGAAAGCAAGGGTCGCCTCCTCTGTGGCTGTTAATGACCTTGCGGAACTACCTGAGGGAGCCAAGGAATATTCCAGGCGTTCTCTCCTTAAAATGAGAATTAAGATGAGTAAAATTTTGGATTTTAATTGCTGGTCCAGCAGAGCAGCTATTTAAAAGGGGACTCTTCTTCCATAAATAAGCTAAAGACATTCTCTGTGATTTAGAAAGGACAGTTGAAAGTGGACATCCACTGCTGGTTACATAAAAGCATCGTCTCAGTCTTCCTTAGGTCAGGGGACGTTTAGGGCCGTAGAGCCAGCTGTGAATGTAAAATGGTGCGCAAAAGAGACCAACCCTGTCAGTCAGCATGTTCTTCGTGTCGGGTGTGCACAGGGGGTCACAGTCCTTTAAATGCAAATGAAAAATTTCAAAGTGCAGATGCATAAATTGAGACAGGCAAAGAAAATTAATATATGAAGTGTTCTGTAAGCTGCAGATCTTCTCTGTGTTGTTAACCCCAAAAGTCACAGTTGAAACATTAACAAAATTTATATTCATTGAGGCAGAAAGGAAATTCTGGGGTTACATTATACATCTCATTTGCATGGGCAGCATTTTATACTTGTCAGAACAGAACTTCGGAAGCATCTTAAGCCTCCCTCCCTTGACTTCTGTAGTCCAAGCTAATTATGCATCCCTCTGTGTTTCTATGTTATCTTGTACATATGGTAATTAGAGCACTTACCACATTGAATTTAATCATATAAAATTTAAGCCTGTAGCTTCTCTGTTTCAGGTAGTACTACACACTGAGGATAAGGGAATTCCAGTTCTTGAACATGACCCACATTCAAATATTCCTTTTATCGTTCATTCACTCATTATAAGCAAATTGTGCCAAGCATTGTTCGGAGCATTAGGTGTGGTTCATGAGAGGTATCTGAGAAATAAATATTAAGATTCATCTTTATAACTCAAAAGGATACATACTATTTGAATAAATCAATCTTTATTATCTGAGAATGAGAAAAGCTATCAGAGAGAAAGCAGCAGGGCAGATGGGTCTGGAGGAAAGGCAGGGCTGGGCAGACAGAGGGTCCAGGAGGACAGGAGGCAGGATGGACGCTGTGCCATGCAGTTGCACCTCTTCACTTTCACTCCCATGGTTTGGATTCTCAGAGCCCAAGGCGGGGTCTTACTCACTATATTGGTTCCCTAGGGTGACCACAACAAGGTACTGCTACAAACTGGGTGGCTGGAAACAACGAAAATTTACTGTCTCAGCATTCTGTAGGCTAGGAGTCCAAACTCAAGGTGTTGGACAGGCCGAGGGCCTAGGGGAGGAGCCTTCCTTGTATTTCCAGCTTCTGGCAGTCACGGCACTCAATGACTTGTGGCAGCAATGCTCCAGTCTTGGCCTCTGTCTTCACATGGCCTTCTCGTCCCTACAGCCCATGTGATGTCTCAATGTGGCCTGCCTTTTGTGCATGCTGCTCTCTTCACACGGCTTGCTCCCCTTTCTCTTTGTCCGTGTCCGGATTTCCCTCTTGGTATAAGGACACCATCCATAGCAGGTCAGGGCCCACCTTAATGACTCCATCTTAACTCAACTACATCTGTAAAGACCCAGTTCCCAAATGAGGCCACATTCACAGGTACCCAAGGTGAGGACTCCAACATGTCTTTTGGGAGGGACACAATCAACTCATTACATTCACATTCATACCCCAAGTATTTATCAGAAAACCTACAGAGTTCCAGGCACCCGCACGCATGCTAGCTAAATAATTGCTCTTTCCTACTGAAATCCTCACACTGTCACTTAAATTTGTTTAATTTATTCTTGATTCGGGGAAAATGACAAATAAGTGATTAGTGCCATCTGAAAATAGTCAACCTTTGAAAGTTGTTGTCACCCTTAGCCATGTCCTTCTCTAATTAAATTATTCAAATATTTTTCCATATAAATCCTACTCACTAGTGCTCCAATGATCTTTGTTACCACCCTCCCTGTCCTAATATTGGCCATGCAATTTACCCTTTTGGAAATATATTTTGGTCTACTTCAGACCCCAAGGGACTTAATGGTCAATATCATTTTTCCTCAACTGTAGTTCTCTTTCCTTTGTGACAACATATTCTCTCCACATAGTTCTCCTGGAGATATTGAATGCTTTATAATATCTTTGGGGTTTTAATTTAACATTTTTTCATGGGGAATTATCAAAAATATGGCCAGAAAGTTCATCTATGAGCTTGATGACTTTTTTGGGTTTTTCTTTTACTTTAAAATGAGAAAAAGTCACATTGAAAATTGTTGAAGTTAAGCTGCGTGTTTCACCTAAGCCCCCAAGGTAACGAGAAGTGGGTTTTACTAAACTCTGTGAGTTACAGTGTTCTCTCTCAGTTCAGGGCTCCTTGCTACCTATGGGTTTTATTTTACATCAGGAGCTGCTGAATTTCACACCTATGTTTGCCACCCTTCTAGGTCCTTCCTCCTGAGCTTATTAACACCATCCGGCAGCTACCTTGAAGATATACTGCCAGGAAAAATAAATGTTTTCTGCGAGGAGTGAAAAGGTTTTCTATTCCCATATGTCAGGGCTTCAGTTCAGGCCTATTGCCAAAAACTAATAGCATTTCAACAATAGTTCATTCAGATGAGAGCTATGAAAATGCTCCTCTTCTAAGATGATTCACCAGATATTATTATTCAAAAGTGAGAAGAAAATTGGTTGATTTCACATCTAAAAACTACATTTCCAGCACACTGAAAATGGAGCCCCAGACCTGATTTCCTGTGCAAGTTTCACACATAACTTGCTACTTGACAATAAATTTTCCCATGAACTTTCAACATCTCCATTTTCTAATAGGTAAGAGTAAGAGAATTTTACCATTTTTTTTAACCTACTCATTATGAGGCTAAAGAGATATTGCATGCAGAATCACTCTAAAATGTGAAGGCATCAAGCATATCTCACATACTATTACTCCAATTTAAACATTAAAAAATTAAAATCTATAAATTGAGAAAGGTGACAAAGGAGAGTCATTACTGATGAATGGTTACTCACCTGCTTTTTCATTCTGTGTTTGCATTTTAGAAAATTAGCTACTTATGTTCTTTTTGTGTGTGGACTGTTAACCCAGAGTATGATATGAACATTTCATATTATTATTGTCTCATGGGTTTTTTTCCGATAAATCTTACAGTATGTTGAGTAGAGACAATGACTTGCCAATGTTCAGGGTCGTGGAAAGTCACATGCTTGAGCTATTTGGCTGAGGGTTTAGTAAATTCTGTACAAAACTCGCTTCTGGCTTGAGACTTATGTCTAGAAATGAAAATACAACTTCGTGTATAGAATCCAAACCATATGTGGGACCAGTTATGATCACAATAGGGAAAAGTAAAAATGCTACATCTCTGAATCCTGCTTTAGGACAAAATCATTAAGTTGGAGAAGGTCACCTGAGTAGAGTAAACATTTAACATGACTTTGACAGACAAGCACAGATCAAGTGAAAGAATCAACAAAATATGAATCCTAGGGTTGTGCATACTTTTTATTTATTATTATTTTAGCTTTTTTGTATTTCTTAATTTTGTTACAATGCACATCATTTATCTGTAAACTTTAAATACATGAACAAATAAATGAATAAATAAATGAACCACCATCCAATCTTCAAGGCCAAAAATTGACACTATCTCCTTCTTTACTAATTCCTCAATCAATGGTGATAGAATTCTCATTTGAATTACTGCTGTTCAATATGTATTTTATTTCTCTTACCAATACAGCAATTGCTTCCACAAATTCAATTCAATAAATGTCCAGGGCCTGTACTAAGTTTATATTTGCATGCCCTAAGTGTCCAGTACAGTGCCTTGTTATAAGCAAATATTTATTGAATTTGTTGAATTGAGGTAATGATAAAACAAGAGAAATCAACTGCACCAACTATAACCGTGTGGTATTATTTGATTACAAAAAAGGAAGCATAATAAGAGGTTTGAGAGTTTTTTTGGTATTTGAAAATATACTCTGAAAGAGTTATTAAAATGAGCGAACAGGCAGTGAGATTTCTGAGGGCTGCTGCTGCTCTCTATGCATGAATTCAGCTTCAGATAAACACACTTAATTGTCTGACAGAAAAATGTCACCATAAAATATGAGAACTCAGAGCTTCAAACTATTGAGAAATCAATGTGATGAGCATCCTCAAGAAGGTTAAGGCGCTCACAGAGCTATTTAAAATTGTTATTAGCAATAGTATTCCAGAGGGGGAATGTGACTGTGGGATGTCTTGAGGTGAGAAGTTGTCTTATCTGGGGTCTCTCAGGGCAAATGCAAAGTTCATAAGGAAAATACTCTTCTGATTTACGTCCCTAAGCTTTGTGGAGTTTGTTCTGGCATGTAAATAAGTGCCAGGGTGCATGGCTATGAACAGAAGGTCTTTGTCATTCCTCGGTAAACTTGCTGCTTCCTTGACCATCCACGAGATACAAAGATGGTCTGGAGTAAAACTCCCTCTCTGGCCATGCTTTCTCATGCAGATGGCTCACAATTGGGGAGCTCTGTTCTCCCACATGGAACGTGGACCCCTGCCCTTGAAGTCATACAGTGCTCTGGTCAGTAGAAGATCAGTCAGGTCATGTTGTTCAGCTCAATTAACCAGCTTTGCTTTATTGGGTATGTGGTATACAAGGGGACACACTGTCCAGGTCCTCCTTTGATAAAGAAGTTGTCCCTGCTGCTGAGAGGATTGGCAGCCTTCCCCTGCCTGTTCTTTCAGGCACTGACCTCAGCTGCAGAAAAACGCCGTGGCTAACTTCACACCTCTCCACGGTAGGACTATGGGAACTGATAGACTAAAGCAGGATTTTAAAGGCCAGACCATTCCCACCTCACTCAGGACCACAAGGATGGGTCAGTTTCACTTCCGGGCTCCCAGTGAGGTCCACTGAAGTTGTGCTTGGACCTGCTGGGTGTCTCAGTTCTTCCCTGGACCCAGTCCTGCTTCTTGGTCTCTGTTCTATAGGTTTTGATTGCAAGGGACCTCCTTGCTCTACATTCTCCATGTGCAACCCCATGTCAAAGTTGACTTTGGAGAACTCATCCTGTAACAGACAAACTTGGAAGTTAACTTCTCTTAATAACACAGCAAGAATTCAGAGAAGATCATAATTATAGAATGCGAAAGAGCATGCTAGGCTGTATGAATATTTTACAGGAATGTGCTGTGCAAGACAGAGCGTGGCATAATGGAGATAAGCAAGGTAAGTGTTGTAAGAGAAAGTGTCAGAAAATGGAGAAATAGGTGGCTCTGAAGTCACCAGGACAAGAGCTAACCGTCGGTGATCACTGGTAATAGCAGGATGTGACTGGATTGTCGAGAAAGTGGGAAGAGAGCGAGAGAAAGGTGGATTTCGTGTGGTACTCAGTGAGAAGTGTTTTTAAACTAGCAGATGAGTATTGTGTCTTTGGAACCTCTGAGGGAATCAGCATGGAAGGTGGATTTGAGAGAGAGGGGACAGTGGAAAGGCAGAGGGTAACAGAAGGAGGCTGTTACACCTATCCCACCATGATGACACCCAGGTGTAAAACAAAAGCTTACAAAGATGTGTGTGTGTGTGTGTGTGTGTGTAGAAAGAGGGAAAAAGGGAGAGTCTTCAAAGTAATTTGAAAAAAGAAATAACAGGAAGAATTATAGTATAAGAGGCTGCTGTCTATGAATTAAATTGAGTAGCAGTACTTCCAAAACTTTTCCTAGATGCCAAAGATCATTTGATGAATATCATCTATTGAATACCTAAGTACACTCAGGCTTTTAGATCTATGACATTCTTTTTTAATTTTCATACTCTTATGAGATAGGCATTTCTCTTTCCAGTTTGCAAATAAGGAAACTGAATTTAGAAAGGGTCGAGAACCTGTCCGATGTCACCAAGCCACCAAATGTCCAAATTGAATATTATTAACACAAGCCTGTTTCAATTGTCAGCCCCCCTGATCACTACACTCCCACATCTAAGGTATGAAAGTTTCCCTAGTTTTTAAAAACTTTCTTTTTATTTATTTATTATTATGAGGGAAGAAACTTCAAATCTTTCATCCATGACCACTTCCTGCTGCCAACATATTTCTGACTAGTCTATCCCCAAGTCCTTATGTCACATGGATATGGGAATCCAAGAGGAATAAATGACCTAAAAGTAAACCTGCCAGGCAAGTACAAGTTCCCCCTGCTACTGGCACAGTCTATTAGCACATGTGGATGCATCCATTTGTATGCCCATCTGCATGTTTTCTTAGCAGGTGTGGAAGTTCATCCTCTACTTTAACAGTTCAGTTCTTCAGAGCTTCATTGCTCTCCTCACTCAGAAGTTTCTGTGCCACTAGAGGATGTACATCCTGTTATCAAATGCTTTGCATTATTTTCTCTGCTGTTCCCTCCCCAGTGGAAAAGCAGCTTAGCAGCAGGTAAGGTGTGAAAATTGACAAAACATTCTGGAAACAGGAACTGACTTTGGGCCAGCAACAGAGCTGTACAAGGCCTGTCACAAAGATTTACCAAAAGAACATATGGGGCAGTGTATTCATATTACATCCTTACTTGCATTGCATGCCCTTAACCACATCTGGAAGTAGATACTGAAGCATATTCTGGAATATCACCTCATTCAGAAAAACAGTGCAATGTAGAGAATGGAGTAATTTATTAGTGATGATAAATCGACTCAACTTGTTGGCCAGTTACCTCTCAGCAACCCTGTTCAGGACAAGCTTTGCTACTTGCGTCATCCTTATAATCTGACCATTTCCTTAAGGTCATAAAGGGACTTCTTCACAAATTTCTTAAACCCAATTGATTATGCTGGTTGTGTATTTAAGTGTTCCATAGCTTTCATTATTGCAGAAGACGTCAGTAAGAACCTCTTTAACAAATTTATCAAAAGATGCCATCCAAACACGGCAGGGTCGTAACTCAACATGGATTAACACTAAGGCTCTTGATCGTCTCCCATGGAAATGCAGCTGCCTCCTCAGGTTGTGATGTATATCTTAGCACAAGCACGTTCTTTTCATTCTCTTAACGCCCCCCCTACCCACCCTAATCAATTCAAGGCCACAGACAGAGCTGTTATTTCCAGGCAACCTCCCATACACATAATTAACTGATGTACTGCAGGAAAGCACAAAAGCTGGAGGAGGGACACCACAGAGAGTTCTGGGACTCTGTTCACTCCTGTATTACGGCCAGGCCACCTTCAGACAAAGTGTTACCAACTGTTGAGAATAAAAACATCGTGTTAGTTGATAGAACTTAACATCCGGTAAAGTGTCATCATGATGACAGGTCAATTGCATGGAATAATCGTTTCTGGTGGAAAATCAAGCAGGTTAGCAGTGATTGCATTGTGTAAAACGCACACCCGGTACATCCTCACACACGAGGAAAATGGAACTCCCCAAGGGAGCACTGGGCTTGTGTTTGAGTGTTTTCAGATCGTGGGATGCATTTTTATTTTGAGGAAGTCGGTATGAGTGGTCTGGAAGTAGCATTGGGTTAACTAACTTATGCTCGTTAGGAACTTCCAGAAATCTTTAAGTTTGTCCTTTGATGATCACATGATAGGAACATAGCTGGTTCCTTCTTCCCCTATTCTTCTCATTCAGCTTCTGACTTGAATTTGAGTCCTTTGGGAGGCCTTCCTTGATTGTCCAAACTAAAATAACTCCTTTTCTTTAATACATTACTTTTCATTTTTATTGTCCACGAGCATATCATTGTTTGATATTTCCTTGTATGTTTGTGTAATGATGTTCTTTCTTTCTCAGCTAGAATTTAAGCTCTATGAAGGTGGAACCCACTTTGATTTTACTCACCAATGTATCCTCAATACCGGGTACATTATAGGATCTCCATAGAAATGAGCGGAAAAATATTTTTGAATTACTCCAAGCCTGTATGGTATTTTAAAAAACATGCAGAAAGGACATATAATGTGCCTATTAGCTATCACATATAATTACAGCCTTTAATCTTTATAACAACCCTGTGGGCTGAGCACTAATATCCACCTCTTCTGCATAAGAAACCCAAGGCTTAGACATCTTTTCTTTATACTCCTGTGTCCACGTGGCACGTTTCCACACAATCTATTGCATGATTATGTCCTGTTATTCTAGTCTCGAGTTGTTCGCTATCTATAGGTGTTATCAACTACACCCTAAGCTCCACAACAATAAGAATAACGTCCTCTGTTGGTTTTGTCTTCACGTCAGCATTCATCACAGAGGAGGGAATACAAAGGCTGACAAGGAGAGTGCACACTGTGGCAATGTAGGAAGATGGGAAATACATCCCCCCAGCTGGGAGCAGAATGCAATCCTTAGTAGAGGTCATGCAGTCTTCCCTCCAGTCCTCCAGGAAGTGGATCCCTAGCTAGGCAGTCAAGATCAACGGACACATCTGGTCTTCCTTAAAGCTAACGAAGGCACCATGCAATTCTCTATGTTTTGGGATTCTTGGCAGGAAGAAAAGCATGTATAGTCCCATTGGACCCCCACCATTGTGTTTCTATCTACTTTCCAAATTGCTCGATTTCATAACTTCTCCTCCCCAACTCTTGCTGATCTGAACATGCTGGGAAAACGGAAAGGTGGTGTCACCACTCATAAAGATGGTTCGTGCTGTTGTGGAGTGTCTCCTGGTATCAAAATGTTGGTTATGTTTCTTGGGTTTTTTAAATAAATTCTACAAATAATAACAGAATCCTGGTTTTTGATCAGTAGCATGAAAAATATTAGTACTTTTAAGCCATTCCAAGTATTCTAGCTTCTATCTAGGGAACAAGAAAGAGAGCCCCTTCTGAATCTAAGAGAGTGTGGAATCTAGGAGGCCTCAGGGACCTGCCTCCGAGCCCCAGTATCCCTTTACCTCCACCTCACTGTTAATGGTTTATCAATGCCCAGTTTCAAGTAACTCCACGAGTATGCCATACTGCTCCGTGCCCTCTGCAGCGTCCACACACTTCTGTCTGCTCGCATTGCCCTGCCCAAGAGTGACAGTGTGGCAGAGAAAAGAACATTCACGGCAGAGTTAGGCCTGCAGCTGGATTCTAAATCTGGACTCTAATATGGGTTCCTTGAAAAGTGACTTAACCTCTCTAAGTCTTAGTTACCTTACCCATAAAATGAATTCAAAAGCAATTCTTATCTTTAGATGAAATCACAAATGTGAAGGCATTAGGAAGGGTTGAACACATAGTAAGGACTCGATAAGTATTAAGGGGTCACGGTGATATAAGTTTGTATTCTAGTAACTGATGCTAACTGTGTCTAGTAATCCTCTTCTCTGTGTGTAATGGGTTCCTTTACTGCGCCACTGGGGTCCAGTTCTTGAGCTTTCGTTGACATTTGTTTATTTATTTACACAGCCTAACTGAAGTTCTTAAAGGTCAGGACTGTTTGTTTTAAAATGCTCGTTTCAAAATTGACTCCCGCCGGAGCAGGGCTACTTCCTGTGGAGGCTGAGGGGGAGCTGGCTGGTGCACTTCTCCTTCACGTGCATGCGTGGATGCACCTTTCATCTTGGCAGTCCCATGTTTGGCTCACGGGGCTGCAGTTCCAGCTTGTTCCTGGGCCCGGTGCAGACCAATGTTATTTCCAACAGAACCCCCTGAGGAGAGGGCCTCCCAGAGCAACCCCCCAACATTGTGTGACTGTGCCCCTCCCTACCAGCTAGGCACAGGCCTCAGGTCACAGGGGTCACCTCTCTGCTGCACTCCGTGGCTTTTCCACCTGGACTGCAGCGCAGTCTCTCGCTGACATCCAGGGCCTCCCGCCATCCCTCTTCCTTCTCCCCGGTTCGGGGTTTACTATAACCTTTTGGACTCCTTATCCTATTTCCGAGCTCAACTTTGAACCCAAGAGTGAAGTGGTATTGGACTTACTTCCAGAAGTGCCCCACCAGGACCTCTCTCCCAACCCTCTGTTCACATCCCGTGCCTCAGTGCGTGGGCAGCCAGGTGATGCTTCGGGGCCTTTCGGCCCACATCTTAGAAGAGGGGCACCACTCTTCTACAGGGAGTGTGTAGGACAAGAGTGCCTCTCTTCACGAACACTGTAATCCATCAAGTGGCAACCCTGTCACCTCCTGGGACCGTGGTTTGTGTGAACCTGGTTTGGTGAGATGGCCCAACTCAGTGAGTCCTATGAGAGGTGGCGGTTCTTCCGAATTTGTACCTTGGGGTCACTGAAGCCTGAGATTCTTAATCATAACCCTTGAGGTCTATGTCCACTTTGAGCATCTAATATCATCTTCTTACATTTTTATTTTTTTTTACCTGGGCATAATATTGTCTCAGATGTCTTTCCTAAAGCCCCAGTTGGGTTTCAAAGGTTCCTTCTCCTTGCTTTTATATCACCCTTGATTTCAGCACTTAGAGAATATTGGACATTTCAATATTCTCTCCGCTCCACCTTGAACTTCAGCCAGTGGTCAGTGACAGAACCCAAGTAATCTGTGGCACCTGCACAGGAATTTGCCTGTGCTCTCAGCAACTGCCCTGGGCTTCTCTGGTGTTAATTAAGCACAGGATTGGTACGGTTACCTGCCAACTCCTACATATGTGCAGGCTGAATTTTCCAGAAGTGAATGGACTCACGGTTGACCTATGTGTGACTGGAGCTGGTAGATGAAGGCTTCCTCCTTTTGGCGGGTGGGAGCCGACAGCTCAGAATATGCATTTCCTAAGACTCCTCAAATAACCCCAGCATGAGCCCTTGCCCCATTCCATGCTTCTGCTGCCTGGGATCATAGTCCTACATAAGCTACTAATATTCATACCCTCCCCCAAGGCTATAATTTTTGGAGAAAACTCAGCTAAGACACCATACTATATTGAAATAATTTGATTTTGGAATTGTGTTCCCCTCATTACACTACAAGCTATTTCCACATTCCAGCCCTGCCCTCCACAGTGTGTCCTCCAATCTTTGTTTAATTAGTTTCATTTATAACTTATCTTTCAAAAAATGTTAAACAAGTGTTGTCACCTTATAATCTACGTGAAGATCTGATTCAAATAACCCTATCTACAGTCATTGAAAACCTAGATGTCCGATTTCTACAAACACTGAATGGGACAGATTTTTTGAAAGTGCTTGAACTCTGCATACATGCAGAATCTTAACTGTCAGAAATTAACATACAGATTTACCTTAGTTAACAAGACTTTATTCCCTACCGTGTTTGGAGCATAGAAGGAGATACCTTGAGGTGAAGAAATGAATTCATTTGGTTGAAGGGCTTAGGGTGGATGAGAGAGAGGGGCAAAACCTGCTCAGGTTAAATTCCTGGGGAACCACACCAGTGAATGTATTAATTGAAAGATGTGCATAAATTTCTAAGAGGATACCAAATCCTTCTAAGTTAATCTGAGATTATCTACTTTACATTACAGAGAGTGGATTGATCAATTGATCTGTTTATCTATATCAAGACTCCTGTTAATGTCCCTTTATAAACTGTGAAAAAACTTCTCTAGCAATTTCTAAGCTAGAAATTAGGTTTTCTTAAAATAAAAGTCTCTTCTCTTTAGCACCAAATAACATAGTTTTCTGGATTGAAAATAATTTATTAAAAGCATGTCTCTGAAATCTGGTTTTCCTATATTCCTAGATAAGTTGCATACAGGACAGATTGATAAGATTTAATAATTTATCAAATCCAAATAGGGACTGGCATGTGTGCCACATTGCTTTGCAAGCTTGGTGCATGTGCTATCCTTGTGTGTAAATAAATAATCTGCCTTCAACATATAAATATTAAGCACATCCTGAGCACTTGAGAACATACACAAGAAATTTTCCCTAAAAGAATTTGCTTTGAAAGTACATATCTTAACAGCACACTTTATTCCCTTTCTTTGTGAACTGGAAGATGTAGAGTTAATGAGCTACAGGGTACACGGTAATTTTGGAGCTGAAGTCTCAAATAAGAATTCTGAAAATGGGAAAATCGTCCTGTATCACTGCGGAAGGAGTGCCATTGTCACGTAAACAAGGGGGAACTGGCAGTAATTCAAAATGGCTTACATACTTGACAGCTGACTCCTTTGCCAGATTTTCCTATTCTTTCAAGGTTAAAATAAATGAGTTTTCCTTAATTCACTTTACCAAGTAGGACTTCTGTGTAATATAGTCTTATGATTACAAATATATACATTTTACTACATACAAAAATTTCTGTGTGATATTTTACAGCTAATTAAAAGGCAAGGTCTAAATGAAGTAATTAAAGTATGCTAATATGATTTTAGGTTCTATTTTGGTCGGTGTGCAAGTGTGTTACCCAACCTATGAGTTTTGTGATTCAAATGAACAAACTATATATGAGTACCATGGTTTGTGCCAAGAGAATCTGTTTCACTTCTTTGAATTGAGTCTTTCATAAGTTTGTAACATATTCAAAATTCTTTGGAAAAAATACAATGAAGTCTTTCAATAATTATCCCTGGAATAGGCAAAATTCTTTTGTTAGAAAGCAAAAACAATTAAACTGGAGATAATAATGATGAGTTATATATAAAGAATTATCAAAAAGGTGATGTTTGATAAAAGTATTTTCCTAAACTAGGTAACTCAATAACTTTTTTCCTCTAGTTTTGTTATTATTATTATTATTATTATTATCTATCTATAGCTCTATTTTTGAAAGCAAGAAAGAAGGAAATTTGTCCTGGATAGGAATCCTAACTTAGGAAATGTGTGTATCTAAATTATAACTGCCTCATGGAGATAAACTTTATTTTTAATAGTTTATACATATTTTGTACCACTTACAATGTAAATGGAATATGTCAGAGCTATAGAGGACAATAGAATCACATGAAATAATGAGTCTACAGTATTGTTAGAAATCATAAAGGGCAGTATTATTAAAACTCTAACACTTATTTTAGTTATCTCTAACATTATTTAAATGTCACTATATCCTAGAACTATACAATTGGAAATAACAACTGTATTCAATTACCTCAAATTTGAATCTTGCCAAAAATA
>VMDR010009111.1:0-34424 GCA_007922815.1 Macrotus californicus
AATTTCAATTTCTAAAAATCTGTGACTTGATAGAAGATCAATAAGCAAATGTATTTTGGCACCTGGAGGTAAATATGCTCTTATAAAAGCCCCTGAAGCTTGACTGGATAATACTTTTGACTAAAATATGAGAGTGGAAGGATATACTGTACTCAAGAGAAAAATTATTGGAGAATGAGTGGAAAAATTGCCTTCTATGCCAAGAAGGCTTAATCTTGGTAGAAGTCATTGACCTTAAGGGTGTAGTGTATTTTGTGGGGGCAGATAGGATGTGAAAGATCAGCTTTTGTTTTCTAGACAGGCACTGAGAGGGAAGTGGCAGTGGACAGCCTTGAGGGAATAGTAACTTGCCAAGGTCTCCCAGGGGAGAGTCCCAGGTGGGGAGGGCCTGGAAGTCAGACACTGACACAGGAGTTCACTCCCACAAGGAGGTGGGTCAGTGGGGAAGGGAGACTCTTGGAGCTGTCCAGGACTGCTTCCTTGTGCACTCAGGATCCAAGTGCTCTCGACCTTTCTTTCTATTCTGCCCTCCTCTGGTGCTTTCATCCTCTGAGTTGATGCCTGTATAGGGCATAGTGGATGTGGAAGAATCAAGGGCCCTCTCTCGAGCTGTTGCCTTTTTATTTAGGGACAGAATGCTGTCCTTGCAGTCTCATTGTGCAGAATTATACTACATAGCCCTGTCTCACTGGATTGAGCCTGCAGAAGCGTGTTTAACTTTCCAGTCTCTCTGATAAAAGAATGCATGGCAGAGGGAGGCAGTAGGTAGCTTTTCGGTAGCCAATCTGCAGTGTTCATTTCTAAGGGAAGTAGGTGGTTCCACGGGTGCCCCCAAACAAAAACTGAACAATAAACATGTAAAGCAAAGAGAAACTGAGAAGGTAAAACGTGGGTAACAGAGCAAAGCAAGAGCATTAGATAAATGTGACAGTTAACTTTTGGTGTGTATAATGCTGGCCAGGTTTTATAGCCTTGACACAGAGCCTTGGCTCTGCCTCCTTTAAAAAATACACATTTAGCTGTGGCCGCTGTGACTCAGCTGGCTGGGTATCGTCCCACAAACCGAAAGGTTGCCCCTTCAATTCCTGGCAGGGCACACGCCTGGGTTGCAGGTTTGCCCCTGGTTGGGGCGCATTTGAAAGGCATCCAATCGGTGTTTCTCTCTCACGTTGATGTTTATTTTCCTCTCTTTCTCTCTCCCTTCCCTTCTCTCTAAAATAAAAATAAATAAGTAAATAAAATATACATTTACTAGTTTAAAATACTAGTCTAGATCAAATAATTCATTAAGAGTTGTGATACGGTGCTATTCTATTTCTAGCATTGATTTTACATTTACTAGCTGGAAAACCTCTATACCGGGAAATTTCTCCGTATCTCCTATTTAGTTACCAGTGATACGGTTCATGCTAGAAAGTCAGGATGGAGCTTAGTTTATTTCCTTTAATGAGATTCATTCTGCAAGTAAGCAATTTTCAGCTGGTGTGCCAGTTGCAACTCCTATTTAGTTAGGAGCACTGATCTTTTTTCCTTTAGGTTGTCAAATAAAAAAATGACAACGGCTAACACAAAAATAGCTGCCCAGCGTGAGTGAATCAAAATTATACCTATTCTTGTCAGATTGGCAAAAAAATATAACATGTTTTTTGGTGTACCACAGAATTTTAGTAGTTAGTTTATGTGGGCCATGAGGTGAAAAAGGTTGAACATCACTTCTCTAAGTTATACACCAATAAACCATACTTACACCAACATAATTATATAAGAATTGTCCACTGCAGAGCCAACTGATGGCTACACACCCTCTTTTCAAAAAATAATGGTTAGACTCTTCCCCCCCCCAGTTTCTTCCCCTTGAGTTTCTAAGTCCCCTTCTCTTTCATTGCACTATTTTACACTATCATCCTCGCAATTTTCTACCCCAGTTTTACATCATGTTTATTCTAAGATTCTTGTTTTTCCCTTGAGGGCTATTCCTTGAATTCATCTTACTGTTGAAACTTCTCTCTTCATTGCCTTTTGAGGTTATATATGCTTTTCCCTGAATCTTCTATCTTCCTTTTCCTTGGCTTATCTCATTGGTTTGCTAAATATGTCCTTCTAAAGTCATTTCCTAAAAAGAGTTTGTAGCAATGTTTTTATTATATATTCACTTGTTTGATAGTTTAATTGGACAGAGAACTCTAATTTTAAATTCTGGACTCTCATATAGTAAGTTAAGATCAAGTATTATTTCTTGTTAATTTCAACAGCATTCCTTGTCTTTCAGTAGACAAGGATTCCCTCCTCTGCCCTTGGGCAAGGTAAGAAAGATTATCAATGAATATTCTAGAATTCTGTGTGGGATTTTATCAGATAGTTCTCAAATAGATGAATGTAAGTGGACATTAATTTCATACATAATATTTCTGATATGTTACACAATCTGAAGGTATAAACATTAAACAGCAGATGCTCGGGTGTGATATATGCTTTAAATCAGTAACAAATGTTCCTCTCAGTGTTTCTCCCAAAGCCAGCTTCACTGGTCTGAGAGTGAGGCAGCAGGAGTAAGAGTGATTCCCCCATCACCCCCGTGACTCACTACTCAGATTTTTGCTTCCCATTCCCGCAGCATCAGGCTCTGCTGGTTTAGAGGTCTAGGTTCCCAAGGGAGGACTCTTCCACTGGGGACACTGCAGTGGTCCAGTTAAACTGGCAGTTGAGACTGCTGCTTGGCCACTTGGGGCTCTTCTTGCCAGTGAACCAACAGCCAAGGGGTCACTACCGGCTAGAGTGATTGAATGAGCCCAAGTGTCAAGCAGTTGCCACTAAACAAAGGAAGTAAGGAGCATTTCTGGAATGCAGAAGGTATACTGGGACATCTCTTACTCTTCCCCCGTCCTGTGATTAAAATCAACAGAAAATAATAATACAATTCCAGGAGAACTGCCAATGGCTCAGACACTTCAGGAAAAAGGATTTGGGTCACTTCATCATGTGAAGGAATTTGACCAGCTTAGATGCTTACTGAGGGTGGAGAAATAGGTGGTGGAAGAAAGTCATTGAAAATACCATCTACTACCATGCCACCAGGAGCAGAAATAAGGACTAGTTATTTGCATTTTCTTCTTTTAATATAAATACATTTGTGTATATATTAACCAATATTTTTCCTTCTCCCTCTCATTCCTCTATGCTCTAACATGTGTTAAAAGTAATTAACCTTTTACCTTAGTATTGAAGTTGCAGATATCACAGAAAAGTATGATTCAACTGGAAGAGACATGAACAACATCCAAAGATGAGTAAAGGGAATTTGTTTTTTCTTGGAGATAGGGTTAAGTTGTTTTGGTTGTATGAGGGATAGTTGCATCATGTCCAGTGAAAGCGTGATTTTTCTATCATCTTATTTTTGAAGTCGAGTACAGCTTAAAGGAGTATATATGGATGCCAAATCTATGAAGCATAGACTTTGGTAGCTTTGCAATGTGTCAACTTACCTAAGATGGCACTAAATTTCTCAGAATTCCTTATTCTGTGTGGCTCTGAATTGGTGTTGTCTGCAAGAGACACGTTATGTGAATTTGGAAGCAAGCAGTATAGCAGAGCTGTATTTGTTACTCTTTGGAGGTAAATGCACTGTGTAGGTAGACTGCCTGCCCCAGCTGGTACTGATCTGCTAGCTAAGTTGGTGGGTGTGAGGTGGCAGTGAGGCCCGTGGCTTCCCCAGTGCTCAGAGGATCTCCTCCTTGCCCTTTTGGAATTCTGGGAACTGCATATGCAGCTCTGGGTGCAAGATATCAGTTTCTTCTGCAGGTTACCCGTGACGTCAAAGTTGGAGGTGGTAGTAGAAACATGGGTTCCAGTTTTCCCTTGTGTTTCTTTGCTCTTTTCCACATTAAGTTTTTCTCCCCTGGCTGACTTGGGGTGACCTGACGCTCAACACTAGCTGCAGAGGCATGGATGCTCCACAGCTCCCATAATTGCAATAGTTCTCATGGTAGTCTCCAAGAGCATAATTTTTAATTACTTTATAGCATTCTGTTACATAAGTACATCATAGTTATTTAACCCAATCTTTTATTATTTACTCTTAGATTGTTCTCAGTTTTTCTTAATTAACTAAAAAACAGATAAACATTGCTTTACTTTTTAAATTAACTTTTTACTTTTTAAAATAATTTTTTATTTTTAAATGACAGTGGACATACAATATTATATTAGTTTCATGTGTACAACATAGTCATTAGACATTCATACAACTTATGAAGAGATTACCCCCATAAGTCTAGTGCCATGTGACACTATGAACAGTTATTACAATGTTACAACTTTCCCTATGCTGTACTTTACATCCCTGTGACTGTTTTCTAACCACCAATTTGTACTTCTTAGTCCCTTCCCTCTTTCCACCTATCTCCCCAGCCCTCCTTCCATATGGCAACCATCAGTCGCGCTCTGATTCTGAGTTTGTTTCTGTTTTGTTTGTTCATTTATTATGTTTTTTAGATTCTACCTACGAGTAAAATCATATGGTATTTGTCTTTTCTCTGTCGGACTTATTTCACTTAACATGATATCCTTTAAGTCCATCCATGTTGTTGCAAATGGCAAGATTTCACTTCTTTTTTAAAAAAGATTTTTTAAGTTTATTTTTAGAGAGAGGGTAAGGGAGGGAGAAAGAGAGGGAGAGAAATATCAATCAGTTGCCTCTTCAATGTGCCACAACCAGGGATGAAACCCTCAACCCAGGCATATGCTCTGACAGGAGGCAAACTGATGAACCTCCGCTTCAAGTGAACTTCTGCTATAAGGGAACATGCCCAACCAACTGAGCCACACCTGTCAGGGCTAGATTTCACTTTTTTATGGCTGAGTAATATTTCATTGTATATATGTAGCACATCTTCTTTATCCATTTGCCTATTGATGGACACTTAGGTTGCTTCCATGGACAATAGGTCAGCTATTGTAAATAGCACTGCAATGAACATAAGGATGCATATGTCTTTTGAATTAGTGTTTTGGGTTTCTTTGGATAAATACCCAGAAGTGGAATTGCTGGGTCTTTTTTGTCTCTTGCTATACATCCTTTGTTTTAAAGTCTATTTTTTCTGATATATTGCAACCCCAGCTTTTTTCCCCCATTCCCATTTGTGTGAAATTTCTTTTTCCATCCCTTTACTTTCAGTCTGTGTGTGGCTTTTGATCTGAGGTGAGTCTCTTGTAGGTTCCACATATATGGATTTGGTTTTCTTATCCAGTCAGCCACCCTATGTCTTTTTTAAACATTAAAAATTTTTTTACTGATTTTAGAGAGAGAGAGGAAAGGAGAAAGGGGGAGAGAGAAAAAGAGGGGGAGAGAGATGGTTCCACTTATTTATGCATTCATTGATTATTGTATGTGCCCTGCCAGGGGGTCCAACCCACAATCTTTGTGTTTTGGGATGATGCTCAAACCAACTGGAGCACTGAATCCATTTACATTTAAAGTAATTATTGATAGGCACATAGTTATTGCCATTTTATTGTTCATATTTTGGCTTCATCTGCTCCTCCTTTTTCAAGTCTAACATTTTTTGTAATACTGGTTGCTCGTGATAAACTCCTTTAACTTTTCTTGTCTGAGTTCATTAATCCTTTTATCAAATTTTTATTGAGTAGCTAACCTGTGCCAGACATGGAATAGCTTCATCTCTGTGCAAATTCACGTGGTTAAATTTTTCACGTTAAACTTTTCAATAAGTGTGTTTTGTGAAAAGGAAGGCATAAACAGGGAGGTTGCATCTGCACAGATTTAATTTTATAAAACAACTAGGCAGTTCCAAGTGTTTCTGGAGGTCTTCTGGGAATGCAACGTTATCAATGAATCTTCTGGAGTCCTCACATTTGCCTGCCTCCAGAATAAACCTGAATTTACTGAACCGTCTTATACAGTGAAGCTTGAAAAGAATTTTCTCCAGCTTCCTTTTCTCACCAAAGCGCCCCCAAATTGCCTCGACCTGTGGATAGTCTGTGGTCCACTATAAGCTGACGTAAAGCGGAATCTCAGTCCCCATCCCAAACCTGCTGAATCAGTGCCTGCATTTTAATGTAACTCTCATACACAGTAGAGTTTGAGAAGCACAGATTTAGATTTGGTACTTGGCTCACACTTGACCCTAGTCCTTCTTTCTGAATGACAGAGATAAGGAGACCAGACTAGCAGTTACCAGCTGTGTCAGAGACAAGATCTGTACCCAAGGATCCACTGACGGACTTTTCCCCATACTGAAGCCCTGCCTGGACAGGAAGTCCGCCACTAAAGATAGGCTGCCTGTAGGAGACATAAGGACATAGGAGACCTCCAAAAGTTGTTCAGCTCTGTGAAAAAGGGAGGAACAGGAAAGGGAGGAAAGTAAGTTCCTGGATTCCAAAAACCACAGTTTGTCTAGGTGCTACTTTCCCCCTTTTTAGCACATAACTTTGTCATGAGACATTTCTTTGCTGACCACTTTTCCTTTTACATTTTGCCCTCATTAAAAAGTCACCATGTAAAACTGTTCTCCATGAATTAGAAACTTTAAGTTGTCTGGGACTTTAAGTAGTCACAGTGCCTGATTTTCAACAGTGTCTGGCAGTTCCTTGCCTTTATGGTGTAGTCACGGTGAAACCTGAGTCATCTGAAGATGGTGTCGATGCCAAAAAACTGGCTGGAGAAGGAGCCGCTGACAGCCAGGGCAGCACGGAGCTGGAGATAAGCAACCCTGGGCGCCAGGGCCACTGACCTCCTTCGCACCGGAGAGCCGGCCCAGGCTTAGCTGTGTTTACACAAATTGCTCCACACTTTACAGTGCTAATGAATACTTGTCTGTTGCAAGTCTGTTTAGACACAGCCGAAAGTACAAAGCATCTCCCCAGTCCTTTCTCGGAGTTCCAAGTAGCAACACCCAACTCTTGCATGTGCCGGAATTTTTTTTAAGCTGAGAAGCCACGTTTTCCTGGTGAAGTAAATAATATACCCCAATTTTTGTTTTAAGGTAATCAAGTTTTCTATCGTGAACATTCATATATATATTAAACAACTACCCAGTAAACACACCCCTGTTTGCAGTGTGTGTGTGTGTGTGTGTGTGTGTGTGTGTGTGCGTGCGCGCGCCATTTCTCTAAAATTCTGACTCACGGTCTGGAGGACAATGATGAATTTTTTTCCACTTCACATAGCTGCTATGAATTTCCCCTCACAAGGATGAGCCTGTTTACTCACTCTGGGCATCGTGAGTACAGCGCTACTGTAAACAGCTGGAGAAAGACCGTGGGCTGGGGAAGTGGGCGCCGCGTGTGCTCCGCGGGGAGGGGAGATGCTGGGACCAGGTTGGGCTGACCACAGTTACAGACGGCTTTCTGACCCTCCTGGGTTTGCGATGTTCGGCCAGAGCAGCGAGAAGCGCCATTTGGTGCGGGTGGGAGGGGTGGAGCCACCAAGTCCTGTCTCAATTTAGATCTCTCCCTCTGCTTTTAGGCGCGCCCATTTCAGACTGCTGAACTCGAGTCAGGGGGGAAAAAAAACATCAGGGAAGAGGTGGGAAGCCACACCCCGCAGTGCTCGCGAATTTCCCCGGGAGCCAACGGTCGCCCAGGCAGACGCTGCCGAGATGCGGGGCCCACGGCTTCTGATCGCTGCCCACCTCGTCTGCGTGTGGACCGCCGCGCTGGCCGCAGCCCCCGGGTAGGAGCGCGGGGCGCGTGGGGCGCGCGGGCCGCGCCGTCCTCCTGGGCCCGGGCTGCGGGTGGAGCCAGTTGCTGTTCAGCAGCGGGTGGGAACCGGCCCCACGGCGGCAGTCCCCACCCAGACACTGGCCAGGAGGTTTGACCATGTGTCGCATCAGCTTGGTGCTCCGTGAGACAGTTACCGGTATTTTCTTCACCCATGAAGTTGTTTAAGCGTCTCTCTGGCCATAAGTGCTTTCTAAAGAGAGTCATTTTATTTTTAGTCCGCGGTGCCTCCCAAACAAAGTGCCTGCCTTCTTCTCTCAAATACTTATGATACTAGTTTTTCTGTACAAGGTGTCTCAATTTTGGCATTGGCAAAGTGCAGCTTAGGTGACTCAAGTGTAGTTCAGGTGCAGACATTGTGGAAAGGTTGGCTACCGAGGACCCAAGTAATGGAAAGTGCCCCACTCCTAAAGGTTTTTACAGTTGATCCCTAACTCCTCGCTTGGGCAGAGAAAGCGCTGTTTTAGCGATTTTTATGCTCCGCTGCACCTGGGAATTTCACCACTGATAGTGAAATGTCTGGTGGTGTATTTCAATCAGTGGTATTGGTTCGATCTTTTCTTGGGCAAAGACCCAAATATAAAGGTTCGAGTAAGAAACAGGCAAAATCTCTCTCTCTCTCTCTCTCTCTCTCTCTCTCTCTCTCTCTCTCTCTCTCTGTGTGTGTGTGTGTGTGTGTTTAAGCCAAGAAAAAAAAATCACACTGGGATGAGGTCCTCTGTCAAAGACAAGTTTAGAGGCTAGCACGTTGCCAGTAACTTCTGCAAGCCCCAGAGTAAGCCATCTGCACTGAGGCTCATCCTGTGCTTTTGTGGTTTATGAGATGGAAGTAATAACACAGACCCTACTCTAGTGGTTCATGAGTGACTGTATTAAAATTGATTTGTGGGAGTTACTGTTTCAATGACATTTCAGTGCAGGTGCTAAATGGAGCAGCAGGGCAATATTAATGGGAACAGTTGCAATTGGCCCAATATAGGGAGTCTGTCTCACTGTAAAATTTGAGCATCACAAAAGAATGGAGATGTAAAGATAAAAAACGTTGTTTTCTCTTTGTTGGAAACTCCTAGGCCCAAGTTTCTGGTGACAGCCCCAGGGGTCATCAGGCCTGGAGGAAATGTGACTATTGGGGTGCAGCTCCTGGAACACAGCCCCTCACAGGTCACCGTGAAGGCAGAGCTGGTCAAGGTGGCAGCAAACCTCACCACGTCTGTCCGGGAAGCAGAAGGAGTCTTTGAAAAAGGTAAGGTAAACAACATGGAGTTTTATCCTTCTACTGTAATAATTGGAACATGTTAATAAAGCTATGTGTTAGGTAGGGTAACAGAGAAATCCCACATTTGGAATGGCTTAAGTAATGTACTTTTAACTCTTATTCCTGTAAAGTCTAAAATGGTGTTCTTGGTTGTTCTTCCAAGTGGCAGCTCAGAGACCGAAGTTCTTCCATTTTGTGGCTCCATCATCCTGCAGGGAAAGAACAATGAATTTCTCATGTGGGAGGTTTTTTTGGGCTAGACCTAGACATGGCTCATGTCATTCCTGTTTCTCTTTCAATGGCCGCATGTGGTTGCAAAGGAGGCTGGGAAATGTAGGCAAATGTGTGTCCTAAAGAGGAAATGGGTATAGTTAACTGTCTGACACAAAACTGTATTTATTAGGTATACTTTACTAAATAGGCCTATGGGAGAAAAAGAAGAGCAACACAATAGTTAAAAATCCAGTTTTATGAAATATTTCTTAATTTTTATTTTATTTTTTAAATTTCTTTTTTCTAAGTGTATTTTATTGATTATGCTATGGCAGTTGTTCCATTTTTTTCTTCCGTTTATTCACCTCTGTCCTGTACCCCTCTTTCCTTCAGCATTCCCCTCCCCCACTTAGTTCATGTCCATGGGTTGTACATGTAAGTTCTTTGGCTTCTACATTTCCTATACTATTCTTAACTCCCCCTGTCTATCTTCTACCTACCATTTATGCTTCTTATTCCCTGTACCTTTTCCCCCTCTCTCCCCACCCACTCCCCTGCTGATAACCTTCCATGTGATCTCCATTTCTGTGATTCTGTTCTTGTTCTAGTTGTTTGCTGAGTTTTTTTTTTTAAGGTTCAGTTGTTGATAGTTGTGAGTTTGTTGTCATTTTACTCTGAATAGTTTTGATATTTTTCTTTTTCTTAGATAAAGCCCTTTAACATTTCATATAATAAGGACTTGGTGATGCTGAACTCCTTTAACTTGACCTTATCTGGGAAGCACTTTACCTGCCCTTCCATTCTAAATGATAGCTTTGCTGGATAGAGTAATCTTGGATGTAGGTCCTTGCTTTTCATCACTTTGAATACTTCTTTCCAGCCCCTTCTTACCTGCACGGTTTCTTTTGATAAATTAGCTGGTAGTATTATGGGAACTCCTTTGTGGTAACTCTTTCTTCCCTTGCTGCTTTTAAACTTCTCTACTTCTCTTTAATCTTGGGTAATGTAATTATGATGTGTCTTGATATGTTTCTCTTTGGGTCCAACTTGTTTGGGACTCTCTGAGCTTCTTGGACTTACATGTATATTTCCTTCACCAGATTGGGGAAGTTTTCCTTCACTATTTTTTCAAATAAGTTTTTAATTTCTTGCTCTTCCTCTTCTCCTTCTGGCAGCCCTATGATTCGGATGTTGGAACATTTAAAGATGTCCTGGAGGTTCCTAAGACTCTCCTAATTTTTTTGAATTCTTGTTTCTTCATTGTGTTCTGGTTGAATGTTTCTTTCTTCCTTCTGGTCCAAACTGTTGATTTGAGTCCTGGTTTTCCTTCCCTTCACTGTTGATTTCCTGTATATTTTTCTTTATTTCACTTTGTATAGCCTTCACTTTTTCTTCTATTTTACGACCATATTCAGTCATTTCTGTGAGCATCCTGATTACCAGGGTTTTGAACTCTGCATCTAATAGGTTGGCGATCTCCTTGTTGCTTAGTTCTTTTTCTGGAGTTTTGATCTGTGTTTTCATTTGGGCCATATTTTTTTGTCTAGTTACACCAGTCTGGATGAATATTTCTTCTTTAACTCCTGGGTTGCCAGACTTCCATACAATTCACTTTTCTGGCAGTTCTGGTTGGTTTTTGTTTTTAAATGTGTTGTCCTTCTTTTGGCTGTACAAGGAGGCAAAGCATATCTACTATGCCTCCATCTTGGCTAAAACTCTCTTTTCTTATAGAAAATGATTAATTACATTATGGGGAGCTCTGATGGCAACAGGTTGGCAAAGGAGGGCTGCTGAAATATTTCTTAATATTTATTTATTTTTATTATTTATTTATTTATTTTTAGAGAAAGGGGAAGGCAAGGAGAAGGAGAGGGAGAGAAACATCAACGTGTGGGTTGCCTCTAGTGTGCCCCCCACTGGGGACCTGCCCGGAAGCCCAGGCATGTGCCCTGACTGGGAATTGAACGGCGACCCTTTGGTTTACAGGCCGACACTCAGGCCACTGAGCCACACCAGCCAGGGCATATTTCTTAATATTTAAAGTAACAAAAGAAGTGTAAAAGTGGGAGCCATTTATGAAAGAACTTACATCTCTTCTTTCAAGTTTGTGTTGTAACCTGGCCTAGGGTTATTGGGTCAATGAATATCTTCTTTTCTAATACTAAGGGGAAAATAATTTTTTGGTGGCGGGCAGGTAAATAAACATTTTTTCAGCAAAATAACATTTATTGTATTTTTTTCTAATTGAAAGAGTAATATTTGCTCAGTGCCTACAACCTGATAGACACTGGAAGTAAAGGAAATAAACAAAAGTCACCCATAATCCTATCACTCAGCTGTGAACACTGTTAACCAGAAGAATGTTTAGGTGTTTAGTCAGAATCCAGAAATTGAGGCACAAATTCCTATAATGTTAAGAGTTATGTTAAAAAAATCATGTAGGGCACATAATGAAGGATGGATGGAATTTCACAACAGTTCACTATAGTATAAATATTTATACTCTACCAGCATAGAGAAATTAACACAATCATGAAATGAGATAAAATCAAAGTTGATTGATATTGTTGTTCTTTCCTCACTGGAAGTTGATTGACTGGGTGAGTAAGTTTGAGACAGGAGTCAGGAAGAGGCAATGTGTGCAGGGACCAGGGCACTTTGTCAGGAATAAGGGAGGCCTCGTTTCCCTGGAAGAGGAAATGTCCATTAGTGCTGAGGATCTGAGATTGAGCCTCAGCATGAGGTGTGTGATCTTGGGCAGGTTACTTAACTGCTCTGAGCTCAGTTTTTCTCATCTGTAACCTGAGGATAATGAAATTTAATTTCTAGGATAGTTACCAAGTTAAAATGAGTATCCCACATGTATCAGGCCCTCAAAAAACAACAGCTGTTAATATTATAAGGACATATCATGCAATGATCTTAAAGAAGAAGGTGCAGGAAGCACCATTACCTTTTTACTTGAAGCGGACTCCTACTTTCATTATTGACCATTATTTCTGAAAATGAATGAATCCTGGTCTTATGATAATGGCTAAAGAAAATATTGAAATATGAAGCCACAGAAGACAATAGTTAAGGTAGTTCCACATTCATTATTATTTATTAAGAATTATTATTTTGGCTCTACAATGTGGTAGTTTCACCATAAGGCAGATTTGGATTATTTTGATAAATATTTGGGCTTTGCTTGGATGTTTGCACACTCTTATTCCAGAATTTTCCCTGCATTGTCTTTTCTGCAATTTCCTTTATCCGTCTCCTTTCTTTTTTTTTCTGCAAATAGTAGCAACATTGGGGGTGCATGTTATTATGGCTTGGTTTTTTACTTTATTCTTAGAATTTTCTTTTGGGAGGGGAGTCCGTCACATGCTTCTGGGAAGGCTAAAGCACCAAGACTAGGTCAGACAACACTACCCTGGCAGTGGAATGGATCTTTGAAAAAGAAAGATGGAAAATGTGTTTCTTTCAGGGGCGGGTTTTTGACACTGTTGATACACAGTTTCATTGAAAATGCCATTGCTGGGAGCATGATTCCACTTTGAAAGGAGAATGCTATTCTGTTACCAGAGGCTGAGTCATTGTTCTCAGAGCAGATGCTTCCTGGAATGTGAGGACTTAAGGATCAAGACATTTCTCCATTCTTGTTTTCACATCCTTTGCTTTATCTGACTTCTCCAGTTGTAACTAGATGTAGATAAAAGAGAACTTCTAAATCATGGGGTCTGTGTCTTGCTAGGATTCATTTTTATTCATTTATTTTTTTTATTTATTGATATGGGGGGAGAGAGAGAGAGAGAGAGAGAGAGAGAGAGAGAGAGAGAGAGAGAGAGAAAGGAACATCAATTTGTTGTTCCATTTATTTAGGCATTCAATGATTGATACTCGTATGTGCCCTGACCAGGGATGGGACCCACAACCTTGGCATATAGTAACAATGCTCTAACCAACTGAGCTACCTGGCCAGAGCTCATTTTTATTCCTAATTTAACCACCTTCCATTTTAAAACACATAAACACAAACAAGTAAATACATTTTAGGTCTGATTATTTCATCACTTTCTTATGAAGCCCTCCAAGAAAAGGTTGATTTTAATAAAGCTTCATCTTCTAGCACAGCTGGGTAAGGATGGGGACTGTTTCTAAGTGGCTGTTTCTGGCAGTACTGGTCTTAGAAATTCAGGGGACCGGGCAGTGTTCACCATAACCAGAATGCATTTCTAGCTTAATTTTTGTCAGAAATAGTAATAGCTAAAGGATTTGAATTGTAAAATATACCTTAATAAATGCAAAAAAAGTATGACTTGTCCTCGAGGAAGAGTTAATTTGTTTGAAGACATGGGGAAAATTCTGTTTGTACTTTTGTCCTAGAGGCCAGCAGCATCGATTGCATTGTGAATTTATTCATTTGCAGTGTATTCTACATTTATTAGGGATCATTTATGTTGTTTTGAACAGTAGCCCTTTAGAAAAAGTGTTTCTGCTAAATTCTGTGCAGTTGTCTAAAGATGTGTTAATGTGTTTTTAGTGGTGAGTTCAGACATTCAGATGTTCTGGTCATTATTGCCACCACCACCGTCGTCATCACCATCATTACCAGTCTTACCGTCACCATGTCTTTGGTGGATAGAAGTATGTTCCTAATCTTACCATCCATTGTGTTAAAGAGCAGGACATCTCCTGGCGAGCGCCTGCTGGTGGGAGGCACCATGTATTGTAGTGCCGAGACTGCTTCCATCATCCCACTGAGGTGCTGGGGTGAGGCCTGAGCTCTGAGTGTGTCTGCGTTCTTTAATAACTTGCTCTTTCTTTTGGCGCTAAAATCCTGTAGAGTCAATGGGGCGTTTACCTTTTCTTTTTTAGGAATTAAAAATTCTTCTTCATCCTTTATTGTTTTCTGTCTTTTCCACATTGACTATGGGGTGTGTTATTTTCCATCTAGATCAAGTAAGGGTGGGAAATCAATAGCTCTTAAATCGGGATATTAGCTGAAAACTTCAAAAAAAAATTCATTCAGTGCTGGTGGGAGCAAAGCTTCTGATCATATGTTTCATAACTTGTAGCTCAAGAGCAGCCCCACGGTTTTTGTGAAAGTAGATTAATGAGTGGTGTGTGGGCAGATCTCCCGGGGCAGGTTCTCACAGGCAGCTTCAGGAGCAGAGCTCAGTCTGAACTTGCAGTTAGGTGAGAATTATTGCAGGGTGTGGGCTCTTCATTCACTTGTCTTTGCCATTGTGTGCGCTGTGTGTAAATAGGTGGGTGGTTCCTGAGGATAAAGGGCCAGAGTGTAACCCAGATGTACTTGGGCTCCGAAGCCAGTCTGCCTGAGTGCTCTTCATTTGCGGTTGTGTGGCTGTGGGCAGTCCTGATCTCAACAGGCTTCAGTTTTATTATCGGAAGAATGGTGGTTTCTGCCTTTTACAATTACATACCTATTGTGAGAACTAAGGGAGCTAACATGTTGAAAGCACTCAACACATGGGAATTATTCAGGAAAATGGTAGCTGTTGTTATTAGAAGAGAATTGCAAGAATCATGTCAGAGGCTATTATTAATCACCTATTGGGATGATCTCGAACTCTATAAAAGACACATCACTAGGAGAGAAAGGGAAGGGATTGAATGTGTTAATTATTGAGTTCCCATAGTGAAGGAGACTTTCTGCACCTAATTTAACTTCAATAACCCCGTGAAAAAGACACTACACTGACACTAAGAGACAACAATTAATTTTCCTGACTTAACAGAGTAGTAAATGATAAAGCCTGAATTTGAATTTTGTTCTGTTGTTTCTCAATTTGAAGGTTTTCTACTGCCTGGAAAAGCACAGAATAGTTTTCATTGCTTTACTTTGGAATGTCAATGCAAAGTTGTATCAGTCATTTTTTTCTGAAATCATTTTCAGCCCTGGCAGATGTGACTCAGTGGATTGAGCACCAGACAGCAAACCAAAGGGTCGCTGGTTCGATTCCCAGTCAGGACACAAGCCTGGGTTGCATGCAGGCCAAGTCCCTGGTTTGGGGCATGTGAGAGGCAACCGATCAATGTTTCTCTCCCTCTTTTTCTCCTTCCTGTTTCCCCTCTCTAAAAAATAAGTAAATACAAATCTTTAAAAATATATTTTAAAAAGATTACAAAATTATTTTCATGTTTGCTGGTGGGAGTTTTGTCCTGGATCTAATGACACATAATCTGGATCTGAAGAATCTCAAGATGCAATGCTAGCTCTCCTTCTAATTTACTTTGAGCTTCATAGGATTTTGGAGCTGGACAGGACCTCAGAGATAAGCCAATTTGATCACCTAATTTATGGCTGAGGAGGCTGAGGTGTGGTGTTTGGTGACTTGTCTAAGGTGAAATCACTTGTTAGTGGAAACAGATTGCAGGTCCCCAAATTTGAAGTCCAATGCCATTTCCATTATACTCTGGGAAACTTTCATAACATACGGAGAGCTGTGTGTAAGACCAAGGATATATTTGCAAATGTTGGTTTTTTAAAAAAATATTAATTGATTGATTGATTGATTGTTTTTAGAGAAGAGAAGGGAAGGAGAAAGAGAGGGAGAGAAACATCAATATGTGGTTCTGCAGCCCAGGCATGTGCCCTGACAGGGAATCGAACCAGCCACCCTTTGTTTTGCTGTCCAGTGCTGAATCCACCGAGTCACACCAGTAAAGGCATGATTTTTTTTTTTTTTTTTTTTTTGGTTATAGAAGGAAATAAGGCTAACTAAGGAGTTTTAAAATGCTTACCTGCAATTTTGTGCAGGTTTCTTATTTCAGCTCAAGGTGCAGTTGCTCTTTATGGACTAATGACTCTGCACCGGGGTGGGGGTTGGGGTGGGGGTGGGGGTGGGGCTAGGAGCCTCATAGATCTTTCTCAAATTAATTTATGTGGCTGTGTTTCTCAAAGTTCAAGTAGTACTTGTAAAAAAATACAGCTTTGTGGCCACCCCCTGAAGGCAAGGGTAAGATCTAGGAATCTAAACTTTATTTTAAGCAATCACCACAGGTGATTCTTAGACATTTTAAACTGAGGACAACCGTCCTTCAGTATCCAAAGAATTGTTCTTGATCCAGTACCAGAAACTGGAGGGAGAGGCATGTCTTTGCAAGTCGATGATGATTCCTGGCAGCTGAGAGAGGCCTCTCCCAGACTTCTGTATTTGCCTTTCAAGCAGCCCCCAGCCCTAAGCATTGGTGTTCATTTAACCTGGGGAGAAACTGGCTTTGATTATGAATCCGTGATTGAATGAAGTTGAAAGTGAACATACTGATTCTTTAAAGTCCAAGATAAATGTTTGCAGTAAACGTTTTGCGGCTCCTCTTCTAACACGCGGTGAGTCACCAGTGACTCACTGAGGGCTGTGGTGGAAATAGAAGTCAGATCCTAAGAATTTGGGCTGAGTGGCTGTTTGATCCTTTATGTGACTGATTTTCAACCTTTCTCATCTCATGCACACATAAGCTAATTACTAAAATTCTGTGGCACGCTGAAAAATATATTTTTTGCCAGTCTGACGAAAAAATAGGTATAATTTTGATTTGTTTATACTGGATGGCTATTGTTGTGTTGGCTGTTGTCAATTTTTTATTTGACAATCTAAGGGAAAAGAGGTTACTGTCCCTGACTAAATAGTCAGGTATTGCATGTTTTACAAATTCTTGCAGCACACCAGTTGAAAATCGCTGCTTTATGTTTTTAAGAGGGCTTTGCAGTGTTTCCCCAGTGACATTTCTCCCTATTCATTTATTATTTGCTCTGTGTGAAATGGGAGTAAATGAGGGGTGGGGAATAAGAGGAAGGAAGGCATTAGAGGAAGTTTAGAGGTTTTGGAAGGATAACATGTAATAAAAGTGCAGAAGGCTGGAGAGTTTTTATTTTTTGTTTGTATAAAACATTCAATGTGGCTTGTAAATAGTACTCATTATGTGCAACCCTGTACACGATACTGTTTTACCTTTTGCATGCAGAGCTATACAAATATCCATTCATAAATGCTCCACCTCTGCTGACATATTGGCACTTCGTGGGAACAGTTACTTCTCCTACGAGAGAAGGGAAGCGTGTGCCAGAGGAAGGAGCCAGTGGCTAAGAGTGAGGTTGTGAGGAGACAGAGGTGTGTGTGTGTGTTTTCTGAAAAGATGTTACATTCTGCTTTAGATACAAGTTTGAGGAGGCATCCAAGGGGAGATGTTCAGCAGGCAGATTTGAAATTGTAGGGAGGGAGAGAGTTTAAAGCGTTGTTTTCAAAGAGGCAGGCAGTAGTTGAAGTCTTGGTGGGGATGCATGAGAGGCACAAGAGAGACAGTGCTTCTGAAAAGAACAAGACTAACAACAGGGCTTGGGAGGAGGAAAGGAACGCAATGAACTGGCTAGACCGTGAGCCTCCCGAGACAGGGATAGATTGAAGATGGAACCAAGGGAGTTACAGGGGTTTTAATCGTTCCAAGTGTCCCAGAAGGTCAGAGAAGAGAAGATGAGGACAAAGAAAGGGGCACTGGTGATCCTTAAGTGAATGGTTTTAAGTTGAGAGGAAAAGCCAAGTTTTAAGTGATAAGTGGGTGGTATGAAAATATAATCAGAAAGTGTAGATCACTCTGCAGAAGCATGACAATTGAAAGGAGAAGGGTCCTGTTAAAAGGCCCAGTGAGAGGTGAGGTTGTTGATGCAAAAGTGAGGGGTGGATAATTTGTGGCTAAGAGGTGGTGGCATTGGGACCAGGAACTCAGGTGAGTGGATTGTTCTTTTAAAAAAGTGTACTTTTTCGTTGATGTAAGAAAGAAGTAGAAGAGGATGAGTAAGGAAAGAAATATTTCGAGGTATGAACTTGAGATGAAGAGGATAAAATTGAAACATGGCTTTAGGAAAACTTTGCAGTAGTGAATCTGTCTGACTCCAACTTGTACAGACTGGCCACCTCTTTATGTGAAGCAGGAATAAACATTAAAAGTAGCGGCCAGTTGGAGAGAGAAGCACAGATGGGAGATGTGCCCTGGCGGTGGCCTCACCTGGGTCCTTGCTGGGCTGTGGGACATTGGAATGCAAAGGCTGACACTTGTATTGGTATGGGGGGGAAGGAGCACATAAGAGGGAAGAGACGGGCTGTTTATGGTGGCAGTGTGGCGCAGGGAAAGTAAGTTTCCTTTCTGTCTTTCTGAGTTCTTCTGGTTGGACTAATGATCAAATTGACGTGAGACAGCTTAACGGGAGAAGGATGATTGCCTACAGGGCCCCATGTGGGGAGAGGTGGTAATAACGTGGGTAAGGGAGAAAAGATGGGCGCGTGGAGGTGTTCAAACACTAACACCAGAGTGCACTAAAGCTACAGAGGAGGGACCAGGAGAGATTATGAGATTTTGTCTGGACTAACATTTTGGAAGAAATAGCAGGGTCTGCCCTGTAGAGTTTGGGAGACACAGTGGATCAGAATGGGGGCTCGGTAGGCACACTGGAATTGAACCCTTATCACTACCTGTCACTCCCTGTGTGGCCTTGGAGCAAGTCACTTCATCTTACTTGGTTTTAGTTGTTTTTTCTATAATGGTAATAATAGTAGGACCTACCTCAGAACATTGTTGTGAGAATTAAACGCTTTAAACTGCACTGTGCAGTATGGTGGCCACTAGCCGCGTGTATTTAGTGTCCGAGCACTTGAAATGTGGCTCGTACAAGTTGAGAGGGACTGCACGTGTAATACACACTGGGTTTTGAATACTTAGTACCAAAAATGCAACGAAAACCGTTTTTTTATACTCATTACATGGTCAGTGGTTATTTTTTGGATATATTGGGTTAAATAAATATGTTCTTAAAAATAATTTCACCCACTTCTTTTTCTTTTTTTTTAGTGTACTGCCTTACAACACTCATCATAGTGCCTGGCACATGATAAACACACAGGAGTGTCAGTGATGCTGCGTGTCACATTTCCCAGTATTACATGTTAGTCAGTACTGATGCCTTCCTCAACCAGTGGCAGGTGGCCAGGTCTGTGTTGATGGCTGTTTGACTCTGACTTGAGTGGGCCTCCTGTCTTGTTCTGTGTCCCTTGGGGGAGGAAGAGGTCTCCCTGAAAAGACAACCATACTCTAAGTATGTAAAAGGCCCGATGGTAAACACTGTAGGTTTGGGTGGCCTTATGGTTTTGCGGTAGCTGGTCAGCTTTGCCTTTGTGTGCATGTAGCTGTCCACAGCGTACTACAAATGAGCGTGCTTGTGTACCATCAGATCTTTATTTATGGAACTTGGATTTGGAGTTCATCTAATTTCCATGTGTCACAAAATATTGTTCCTTTTATTTTTCTACCTGTTGTCAACATAAGGAATATTCAGACCTGTAGAGCATTTTTGTGAATTTATTTGAGCCAGACTGATGACCTTTGCTGGGAAGCAAAACCTCAATGGATTGAAGAAATGCTCTGGAAAATGGCAGTTTTACTACTTAATTTTGTAAAAATCCTCATTCAAAGACATTTTTTACTGCTTTTTTAGAGCCCTGACAGGTGTGGCTCAGTTGGTTGGCTGCAAAGTGAAAGGTTACCAGTTCGATTCCTGGTCAGGGCACATGCCTGGGTTGTGGGTTCGGTCCTCATCGGGGCTTATGTGAGAGGCAACTAATCAATGCTTCTCTCTCATATCGATGTTTCTCTTCCTCTCTTTCTCCCTCCCTTCCCTTCTCTCTGAAAATAAGTAAATAAAAAAAAAAATCTTTAAAAAAAGAAAGAAAGAGAGGGAGAGAGAGAAACATTGATGTGTGAGAGAAATATCAGTTGGTTGCCTGTCAATAGGCTCTTTGACCTGCAACCTAGACATGTGCCCTGACCGAGAATCAAACCCACGATCTTTTGGTTTATGGGACGATGCTCCAACCAACTGAGCCACACCAGCCAGGGCTACCACTTATTTTACATGTTAGAATCACAGGGCAAGATGTAAGGAGGTTACATGAGATTCATTAGGTGATATGTTGGGAAGGGGGGCGAGAGCAAAGCAGGGAAATCTCTGGGACTGGATCAAAAATGAAACAGATAGATGCATACTTCTTTTACATTTGTGACTATAATAATTTGTGTGAGTTTATTTGAGCCAAACTGACAATTACCAGGAAGCAAAATCTCAACAAACTGAGAAAATGCTCCAGAGAATGGCAGTTACATAGGGGGTTACGTGAAATTCATTGGTGATAGATTAGGGAGATGGGAGGAAGCAAAGTGGGGGAATCTCTGGGATTGGATAAAGCGTAAAATGAAGGGACAAATACTTCTTTTGCATTGGTGGACATGGGATAGTTAACAAGGAACATTTGTAGCACATAGAGATGGTATGTGGAGGAACAAGATAACAATGAGGGGTTCTGGTGGGAGATGTGCCCTGAGGGGTCTGGAAAAAGGGATTACTCAGACATTCCAAAGGTATGCTGTTTTACATGCAAAAAGACAATTGGCAGGCTCAGTTAAGGTAAAGAATGTCAAGGAAGATACCAGCCTAGGACAGGACTACCTGCCATGGTTTGCTTTTAGGTAGGAAATTTTACTTTTAGACGATCCTACTAAACTGGAAAAGCTGGCGTTTACGCCGCCTGTCACTACCAGAACCAATAAGTAGAGAAAAAGATTGAGTCTTTGTGGGCCCTTTATTTAGATACCAGTGATCTGAGAAGATGGAGGGGTTATGTACCCTCAAAATTTGTCTTAACATTTCATTTCAAGCCTACCTAGCCTGGGGAAGGGGTTTGGGGAAAAGGTTAACCGGATAAGAGTTGCAGTCTGGCAGCGATTTGCCTAGTACTTCTCTATCTGTTGATCAACAATTCTTTATCTGCATCAGGAGCTTCCCTCCCTGGAGCACAGTGGCTTAGATACCATCCATCCCTTGCAGACCCCCTGGGGCACAAAGGTTGAATTCTTTGTCACTTCCTGGAGTCATGCATTCCAGTTCCTGGAATAATAGCCTTCCTCATGCATTAATCACTTAAGCCTATCAACTAAGGCTAAATTTTTTTTAGCACTTGAGTTCCCCTATCACTATGTGGTTACTTTAGGTCTCTGAGTTTATAAGGCAGCCACGCAAGCCTCCCCTGAGCTTGTCAGCTTTAGTGTATGGCCCCTTTTTCATCCACAACAGTATATTACTGAATAGAAGGGAGCTGCCAGAAATAATTAAGCAGTTAATGCCAAGTCAGGCATGTATTATGTAGAAAGTCTCTTTTTCTCCATAGAGGATATTTCTGGACCTAGTGGATTTCCAGTTACACAGTGCTCCTTCCTTTCCATGATCCTCTACAGAGCTATTTTGTGAGCACAGATGTCAGAAGAGGCAGCATATGGTATTACAGAGTGTGTTTAAAAAGTTAAGGAAAGGTTAGTTTTTGTGTATGCTTATTACACAGTTTAAAAATAGCATCGACTCTATTTGTAAATCGAAAGGCCAGCACTCAGGCTTGAGCCAAGTGAGAACCCTGGACACAAGGTTTCTTTTGAGTGGTTTAGTGGCGCTCGGAAGAGGAAGCATCTGAAGGGTGTTAAGACGGACTTTCTCGGATTATACACAAAAATGATATGAGTTTTACAAAGTTACCTACAGTAAGGTCAAAAAGGACTTTACATAACAGAGTGTATCTTTACTCAGTGATTTAAAAGAGTGCCAGGCAGCGTTTCATGAGGTGCTGGCTATTTCCCATGTCTGACTGGAGTCTTGCCAAAAGAGGAAAAACGTTCACAACAACTTGTAAATACTCTGCATTTCATCCTCAGCCTGGCAACAGGAGAGAAAGACATTAGTATTCCTCATCTATGCTCCCACTACACCGCCCCCAGTTTTATGTTTTGGTGCTGTAAATTATTGCTAGAATGTTAGGACTTTCAAATAAAACTTATTAAGTGCCTAGGAGAGTCCAGGCTGCGTTTGTAAATTTAGAGGCAAAAAAGCAGAAAAAAATGTCAAGTACTCGGAGTTGACCTTTTAATAAGGACACATGAGACCAGTGTGTGGGCCTTAAATCAGATCACCCAACCTTGAGTCACTCTCTGAATTGAGCGAGAATCAGATTTTGGGGGCAACTTCTGTTTCTGGCTGTGTCTTTCCTGGGTCTGTGACAGGACATGGTTCATGTGACAGAGCAGTGGGACCCAGGCATGTTTCAACCCCATTCCCATTTCTTGACAAAAACTTGTCAGAGGTTTGACTCTAGTAAGAGCTACATTAAAGGAGGGGCAGAGACGTGGAACAGGCTGGTCCCACATCCATGTGTGGTGGATAAAAGTTCAGGAGGGATATCTTGGGAGCGAGAAGTCCCAGCCCCACAATAGGCCCCCCAACCCAGGGTTCCAGTGCCAGGAAGATAAGTCCCCATAACTTTTGGCTGCAAAAACCAGCAAAGATTGAGTCAGTGGAAGAAACTTCTGGAGTCCCAAGCAGTTCCCCTTAAAAAACCCAAACATGGACTTATTCAGACTCACTCCCTCTGAGCTCCAGCACTGGGGAGCAGCTTGAAAGGCACCAGTGGCAGACAGGGAGGAACTGAAGTGTTTGGTGTCAAGGCAGGAGCTGGGGGACAGATTTCTCCCAGACAGAAAAGTGAGCAGAGGCCACTGTCCTTTTGCTGAGCTCTCCCCCGACAGAGCCACAAAGTAGGCAGGCAGGTACCATCTCTGAGACTCCATTGACCTGGCTTGCACTGTTTACCCCACCCGGGAGATCCTCTGAGGCTCCGTCCCACCAAACTTATGGGCCCATCCAAACTATTAACCTTGACTTTTCTATATGAATGGCTGGTCTTGGTTCATGCCTCACAACTTCCTAAATCCTCTCAAACAAACAATAGCCAGCCTCAATGGGCCCCAGCCCCCATACCTCTTGCTAAGTGGCCCCAAATGTGGTACGAGTAGCAGCCAGCCTAGATTCATAGCTTGACTTTGCCTGGGAATCTCTAAACCCTGCACAAGTAGCAGCCATCTCAGATTGCTTTATAGCTCATGCAGGGTGGCCCCAGAGAGAATACATGTGGGGGATGACGTTGGTCTGTACCACCTGGGAAACCCCAGAGCCTGAGCACTCAGTGGACAGCTGCAGACCACAGTGGAGCACCACCGCCCTGCCCCTGCACAGCTAATCCTCCACAGAGGGCAGAGGTTGGTGGTCATTGTCAGTTCTTGCAGCTGACTGGGCTGGGTAAATCCCTCTCATTGACCTGCCAACAGCAATCAGGGCTCAACTACAAGAGGAAGGTGTACTCAGCCCATACAAAGGGAATACCTCAAGTACGCCAGCTTGGATGATAGGGAAGGCTATGCCACTGGACCCTACAGGATACCTGCTATTTTAGGCCATGCTACCAAGACAGGGAGTCATAGCAGCTCTACCTAATACAGAGAAACAAACACAGGGAGGCCAAAATAAGGAGACAAAGAAAAATGGCCCAAATGGAAGGACAGATCAAAACTCCAGAAAAAGAACTAAACAAAAGGAAGATAAGGAATCTATCAGATGCAGAGTTCAAAACACTGGTTATAAGGATGCTCAAGGAACTTAGTGAAGACCTCAACAGCATAAAAAGATCCAGTCAGAAATGAAGGATACAGTAATTGAAATAAAGAACAGTTTACAGGGAAACAACAGTAGAGTGGATGAAGCCAAGAATCAAATCAATGATTTGGAACATAAAGAAGCAAAAAACAACTAACCAGAACAACAGGAAGAAAAGAGAATCCAAAAAATATGAAGATAGTGCAAGCAGCCTCTGGGACAACTTCAAGAGGTCCAATATTCTAGGGTTGCCAGAAGGCGAAGAGAAAAAGCAAGAAATTGGAACTCTATTTGAAAAAATAGTGAAAGAAAACTTCCCTAATTTGGTGAAGGGAAATAGACATGCAAGTCCAGGAAGCACAGACAGTCCCAAACAAGATGGATGCAAAGAGGCCCACTCCAGACACATCATAATTAAAATGCCAAAGTTTAAAGATAAAGAGAGAATCTCAAAAGCAGCAAAAGAATAGCAGTTAGTTACCTACAGAGGAGTTCCCATAAAACTGTTAGCTGACTTCTCAAACTTCTCAGGCTAGAAGGGAGTGGGAAGAAATATTCAAAGTCATGTAAAGCAAGGACCTCCAGCCAAGATTGCTCTACTTAGCAAAGCTATCATTTAGAATCAAAGGATAGATAAAAAGCTTCCCAGACAAGAAAAAACTGAAGGACTTCATTATCACCAAACCATTATTATATGAAATGTTAAAGGGACTTATTTGAGAAAAAGAAGAGCAAAACTATGAACAATAAAATGGCAATAAATACATATCTATCAACAATTGAATCTAAAAAACAAACTAAGCAAACAAAAAGAACAGAGACAGAATCATAGATGCAGAGGGTTTTGATGGTTGCCCGATGGCAGGGGGGCGTGGGGGACAATGGCTGAAGAGGTGAGGGCATTAAGAAGTACAAATAGGTAGATACAGAAAAGCCATGGCGATGTAAAGTACAGTATAGGAAATGGAGTAGCCAAAGAACTTACATGCATGACCCATGGACGTGAACAATGGTGAGGGGATGGCCTGAGGGAGTAGGGGGTGCTGGGTAGAGGGGAGCAAAGGGGGAAAATTTAGGACAACTGTATAGCATAATCAATAAAATATAATTTTAAAAAGATAAAAAAATTCTTCCTCCCCCCCAAAAAGAGCTACATTAAAAAAAAGTTCTGAGTGGGATCTTCTGCCCTTCAAAGTTTGAGTAGCTGGTTTTGGATTGCTAAAAAACTGCTTTATTTGGATTGTAGATTCATAGCTGTTTTTACTTTGTCCTTGCTTCGTGTCACTTAGACAAAGAAATTATGTCCCCCCCTCCCCCCTTTAGTCTTTGTAAATTTGCCAGTGGTGGGTGGTAGGCAATGTGTCAGGCCGTGACAGAAAGGAAGCATATTGTTTCCTTAGTCACCAGGCTGATGAAAGAGCCAACTCTGGTGGTTTATCCTAAAGTAATGAAAAATAAGTAACTCTCAGCAACTGAGGGTGCAGGTTTGTTGGGGCTCAGCTCGCTGCCGTTTAATTTTTTTTGGTTTTATTCCAGTGTGGGACACTGTGGTGTGTGCCTTGCTGTACTACCCAGATACAGTCCTTGAGGGATGAAGGACTCATTGCCCCAACCTCTGGGAGTGTTTCTCTCAGAGCCAGCACCCTCTGGGGATTACGTCAGCTAAAGGGAGTTGCCTTGCCTGAGGGGCACCCCTCCTTGGGTGGAGGTTCAACCAATTCAGGACAACTCCCAAGGTCATGGCTGCTTTTGAGCGCCCCTTGTGGACGTCTCTTGAGCCTGCAGTTCTCCTTCTCCCCGTCCCTTTCCCTAGTCCTGTCTCCTTCCCTTCCCTCCTTCAGGTGCCCATCCCAGGGCACCCCCTACAAAACCTTTTGCACTTTAATCACCACCTCAGAGTTGGAACTCAGCCTTAGACAGATGTGGTTATGGTTTTACTTTGCTCTTAAGAGGGATTTTTCAGATTTTGGAATCAACTTAAAATGTATCACAACTGTGTAGTGTGAAGAACTGATATGCGTTGGGAGCTTTTCTAATTTTCATACATCCATTTCCCAAGTTGTTGTATAGCATGAGTGTTTTAAAATTAGTTTCCCTGCTGCAGCGCTTACAGTATAACGCTGAGGGTTGGGAGAGACACTACGGAGGGGACTTAGGTCCTGGTGATGACCAATCGAAAGTTGAGGGGAGAAAGGAATCTGAGATGATGTGGAGCCTCTGAGACGGAGGGAGTGGGGACACCCACATACACCAGCAGGCTCTGCAGGCTGCGGCACTCCCGCAGTAATCACAGGTAAGAAAAGAAGAGCGGAAGTGCAACAGCTGTCTTCATCCTGAGAGACGTACAGAGTGGTGGTGTAGAGATGGGACCCAGGCCGCGGGGGCTGGAATCCGGCTCCTCTCTTTTCTGTGTGATCCTGGGCGAGTCACTTCATGTCTCTGTGCCAGCGTTCTCATTTGTAAGTTAAGGAGAATAATACTTCACAGAATCATGGTGAGGATTAAACCAGTCAATACACGCAGTGGTTGTGGAACACTCTGGATAGTACCTATATTGTCGTCGTATTCACAAAATTAAAAATCTCATACCAGAGCTGTTGGTGGTTTTTACGGCTTCTGAGCAGCACCCTGAGGCTTCCACCCTCCAGACCAGCACTGTCCCATAAAAGTGTAATGGTACCACCTATGTCATGTGATACTTTTTAGTGACCACATTAAGAAAGTAAACAGAAACAGATGAAATTAACCCAATGATTTGTGAATATCAGCAGTTCAACACATAGTGACTGCAAAAATTATTGAGCCAGTTTATACTCTTTTTTGTTGTTTTAAGCCTTAGAAAAATGGGGTTCCTTTTACACATGCAATGTATTTCAGTCGCCTAATAGTTACCTGTGGCTAGAGGCTACTGTCATGGACTGTGCAGCTTTAGAGTTTTGCTAGTTAACCTTTCTTTAAAAAAAAAAATCTTAAGTGCTCCAGGTGTCTGTGACTGTGACCGAACCGACTCCAGAACTTGGTGGCTTGAAGCAACAGTGGGTTATCGCTTCTCGCGAGTCTTACTCCCCCAGTCTGTACACGCAAGATGGATGATTGCTGGCTGAATCATTTAGTACCGTGATGGTTGTGACATTTTCTGAATCCGTGGTTGCTTTCACATTTATTAGTTGGAATTCTATGGTAAAGAGGAACTTTTTCTTCTCCCTCAGTTAGTCATCTGCGTAATTGTATAGCAGCACAAACTCACAGGCTCTTGTTCCTTCAGTAGGTTATAGCCCGTTATTTGTTTGAATGCTCAAGTTTCTGACCATTATATATCTGTGTGGATATGGTCATATATGTACACAATTTTATTCTTTTACAGATTTTCCGTGTTACCCCTGCCCCCGCACCTGTATAGCTTCCCCTGTTATCAACATCACTCACCAGAATGGTGGTCCTTTTTCGCTTTAGCAAGAATGAACCTACATTGACACATCATAGCATCATAATCACCCAACATCCGTAGTTTACTTTAGGTCTCACTCTTGGTGGTGTACATTCTGTGGATTTGGACAAACATATAATAATGGATCCACCATTATGGTATCATACAAGGCATTTTCACTGCCCTAAAAGTCCTCTGTGCTCTGCCTGTTCATCTTTTTATTGTCTTCATCATTGTGCCTTTTCCACAAATAGTTGAAATTATACAGTCTGAAAATTATACAGTCTGAAAAGCCTTTTCAGATTGGCTTTTTTCACTTAGTAATATACATTTAAGTTTCCTTCTTTTCTTTTAATGGCCTTTTACCTTTAAGTGTATGATCCATTTTGGGTTAAGTTTTGTAAAGGGTATAAAGTCTGTGTCTAGATTCATTTTTCTTGAATGTGGATGTCCAGTTGTTCCAGGGCCATTTGTTGAAGAGACTGTGTCTTTGCTCCATTTTATTGCCTTTGCTGCTTTGTTTAAAGATCAACTGACTATATTTAGGGCAATGTATTCCTGGGCTTTCAATTCTCCTCCATTGATCTGTTTGTCTCTTTTTTCTCCCAGCACAGCACTCTCTGTATTACGGTAGGGCTACGGTGAGCCTTAGATTAGGCAGGGTCCTTCTTCCAGTTCTGTTTTTTTTCCTTCCCTGTTGAGTTGGCTATGCTGGGTCTTTCGTCTCTCCACAGAAGCTTAGAATAGTTTGTCAGTGTCCATAAATAGGTAGGATTTTGATTGTGGTTGTGTTGAATGTACAGATAAAATTGGGAAGAACTGACAACTTGATAATATTGAGTTTTTCTGTCTGTGAAACTGGAATATATTTTCATTTATTTAGTTCTTTTTTGATTCTGTTTATCAGAGTTTTGTAGTTTTCCTCATTTAGATCTTGTACATATTTTTTAGATTTATACCTAAGTATTTCATTTTCTTGTTTTTAACTTCAAATTCCAGTTGTTCATTGTTGGTATATAGTGACCATAATATTTTTAATTGAGAAAACACTCTCTGCCCATGTGCTGAGGTGCCTGATAAGATCAGAGCAAATTCTGCTCTGTGGCAGATATTCTCAGTTTCAAATTATTTCCATATAGAAATGTTTCAGGGTTTCAGCCCCAATATTTCACATGGTCTGTCTCTTTGCTTGCAGAGTACCATATCTGTTTTCGATAAATATTTTTATAAGACAGAACTCGTCAAGTAAATTGTCTGTCTGTGGTTCTTTTGAATGTTTCACCAAGTTTAGTTGCTGCAATATCATAGGGCTTTTCAATTTCCCTTCACTTCAGTATAGAATATGTTTGTTGGGTTGGCCAAAAAGTTGGTTTGTCTTTTTCCATAAGATGCTCTAGTAGCACTTATTTGTCTTTAACTTCATTCGAAACAATTTTGTTAGATTGTATTGTGACAGCCGTCATATCAGTGTGCATTTAAAAAAACTTATCAAAACTGGTGAATTTTGTGTAGTCATTTTAACATTGAAGATGGAAGAAAATACACATTTTTGGCATATTATGCTCTATTATTTCAAGAAAGGTAAAAATGCAACTAGAAAGATTTGTGCAGTGTATGGAGAAGGTTCTGTGAATGATGGAATGTGTCAAAAGTGATTTGCGATATTCTGTGCTGGAGAGTCTCACTGGAAGATGCTTCAGGGTTGGGTGGACCAATTAAAGTGGATAGAGATCAAATGGAGACATTAAGTGAGAACAATCAACGTGGGAAATAGCTGGCATACTCAAAATATCCAAATCAATAAAGTTATTGGTGAAAGTGAAAAAAATGTGTCTTTTACTTTACAGAAAAAACTAAATGGACTTTTTGGCCAACTCAGTATATCATTAAAAATAAGAACTAAGCTTCTGCCCTGGCCGTGTGAGCGGCTTCTTGAAATGTCCTGGCACTGTGCATGAAATCCAGGTTGGAGCCATGGTTGACCTCCGAGAATGCGGATTGGTGGAGGGCGAGAACCCTGGAGGCAGGGCGGTCAGAGGCTGGCAGAAGGCTCCCTCTGCCAGTAGCGTGAGGAGAAGAGCAGAAACGGCCTGGGCCCCAGTGTTCCCCTGGTTCTTCCGCCCCTGCCTGGCCCCTTGGCCAGCGGTGTTGAAAAATGGGTGGGGGTTTGGGGGTACAGGGAATTCAGGTTAAACAGGTTTCTTCGCAGATCCAGTGCCTGTAAACCCTGAGAGCCCACACTTTTTTAAAAATGAAGAAATTAAGGCTTAAGGAACTGGAGAGTCACCTGGAACAAGTGGATGGATTTGGAACACCTATGCTACTTCTGGGACAGTATCCCACCAGGCCTCACTCACATCGCAGGTTGTGTGTTGGATTTGACATAGATGAAGATGCATTGGAAATATGTAATAGGAGTGTGGGAGAGTCTGAGCTAACAAATGTTGACATGGTTCAATGTGATGTGTGCTCATTGTCTAACAGAATGACAAGTAATTTTTTTATAGTAATTCTGAACCCTTCCTCTGGGACCAGAAATATTAAAGGGACATGTATGGCATTTCTGAAGACTGCTTTGGGAATGGCAAGAACAGCAGTGTGGTCTTCACACAAACCCTCCACTAGAGAACACATTCACAAGAAAGCTCCAGAATGGAAAATCAAGATTGACATTATTGCAGAGCGGAGCTATGACCTGCCAGCATCGTACAAATTTCATGAAAAGAAATTAGTGGACATTGAAGTGGACCTAATTTGGTTTTTTTTTAAAGCCTCCAAAGACAGAAGCAGCTGAAAAAATAATTAAAATGAATAAAAAATTTGTTTACTAAAAAAAAAAAAAAGTGATGAGTAGAGATTTCTTCCTTTAAGTTGAAATATTTTCAAAGCATGCTTACAAAATTTCAAAGTTAAGTCTTGTGCAAATTAAAGCCATCTCATGTAAATGTTTTGCTGAAGAGAAAAGATGCTGCAGAGATCCAGCAAAAATGCTCAGTCAGGGTGCTGGGATAACAGTCCTGGAGAGGGCTCATCGTGTCTGAAAGGACTCTCAGCTCCACTACCCTCTTCCTGCCTATAACCTTGTCTCACCCAGATCTTTGCTTTGGTAGGCTCATGTTGGCTTCTACTCCTTTGCATTTCCTGCTGCTCTGCCTGGAAACTCTTCCTCCCCTTCCCCACCTGGCTAATTTCTCCTTGTCCTTCCACCCAAGACTCTGGCATCATTTTCTCTAGGCATTTTCCCTCTACTTCTCCTCTGTGCTCCCTGCCCTACCTCGGTTGCAGTCCGTGTTTAATTTTCCTCCTTCACCTTTTCAAACGCATTTTTGGTCCAATGACCTGTTACTTATGACTCCCGCTCTTTGCTTTCTATAGTGACAGTTATTGGATAAACGGATCTGTGCTAAGTGGAAGAGATGATGTTGCTGAATTGCTTATCTGCTCCTGAGAACATGTTTGTATTTCACTGAGGCCCATGGGGCAGGGGTCTCCAGAGTGGGTGTGCACACACCTGGGAGCACAGAAGCCCATTTATAAGGATGTAGGTAGAACAGTTACTAACTTTTGTTCTATAATTCTGAGCAAAACTAAGAAATTAAGGTGTTATGATATTTAATATTTTGTTTGAGAAAGTGCACGTATATCTTTATAAATCTAAGTTGACATTGGTAATGTGTACAATACTAGATATTTTGTTGATTGACTGCTCCATCACAAACATTTGAAGACCGCTTGTGTAGAGGCATACTAACATCCCCAGTGCATGAACTCTTCAAGCTATAATGGCTTACACTTATCAAGTGTTTCCTATGTGCCATGAATTTTTCTATACACTTTAGAAGCATCGATATACTTATTCCTTACAACTGCCTTATGAGATTGGTATGATTGTTAGCATCCTCAATTTAAGGATGAGAAAACTGACTCTGGAGAATCAGATAACGTGGTCAGGGACGGGGTGGTATGTGGCTGATTCAGGATAAAGCTGCTGTACTCTGATTCCAGAGGCCACAAGCTTAACCCTTGCTCTGCACTGGGCTGTGTGCTGCCTGTCCTTGTGGGACAGACACGTGGCCTCCAGGAGAGGGACCGTGTTTGTCTTGTTCATTGTGGTACCCTTGATAAATACTTCTTAAATGAATGAAGGAACTGAGGGTCTGTCTCCATCTCTGAATTCATGTCACTTAAATGGGAACTTTGGATAAGTACTCTTTTATTTTTAACAGGAAACACTTTGTCCCTTGAAATAAATGGATCTGATGAGAAACTGGTGTGAGTTGAATTAGCAGTCCTATGTTTAGAAACTTTACTTACATGAAAAAAAAAGTCTGCATCACTCTAATGCTAATGAGTCAGTTATGAGTCCCAGCTGACCACTGACATGACTAATGCCCTCCATCCCTGCCGCTGTCATGAGGGCATGAGAACATAAGTAATGAACCTCAGATTCCTTCTGTGCACTGTCTGAAGCGTCACTCAAATGTGTATAACTTTAAAACAGCAACAAGAGCAGCATCAACCGTGGCAACAAAAATGATAATGGAAAAAGAGAAGTAGAACTTACTAATTTTTGGGGTGTTTACCCACCGATAGCCCTTTAAGTCTGGTTCAGTTTTCCTTAATTCTTTGTCACAAGAATATGTAATAATCTTTCAGATGTTCTGAGCATTAATAAAATTGTGTTGGTTTGACCAAATGAGTTCATGATTCCATTAGTTTATAATTCCCTCCATTTCAAGAGTATCAGGGGACCCTTGTGAGTTCGGTATTGTATCATCCGATTCAGATTATGACTCTTTTTTCCTCTCATTTTCCTTTTAGGCTCTTTCAAGACACTTATTCTTCCATCAGTAAGTATCCGTTAAAAATTTGGTTTCGGAAATATACATTGCATCAGTGAATTAAATACATTCATATGTTATTGGTTTTACTATCAATTTAAATTTTTTGTGAGTGTGGCTTGAGTTTAGTTCCACCTTCACACTATTTAAGAATAATATTCCTTTAAACTCATAGCAGAGATTTTCCTCGTATAAAATAGAGAACTTAGCTGAGGGAAACTGGCCTGGACTAATAGTGTAGGAACCTGGGCTGGTTTGATCCTGCCTCTGCCTTGGTGAGCCTTACAGTCTTGGGTGTGTAATGAACACTCCATCCTTTGCTGTGTACAATGCGCACCCACATTTTTGGCCCAGACTTCCAGGAAAGAAATCTTTCATTTTAGTTTTTTTTAAATTCAGTTATTTATATATTTATTTATATTTAGATACTTGTTTTTTATATTATAAAGGAATTTCAGCATTTATTTTTGAACATATTATGGTACAAGAAATTTTATGTAACAAATAATTACAAAACACAAGAACAGATACAAGGTATTTCAGGTACTACCCACGTATAATGTGCATCCTGATTTTTCCCTCAAAAATTTGTGCAAAAATAGTGCACATTATACATGGCAAAATACGGTAGTTTCCTTGTCCTGGAGAGGGCAGAGTCGTGCAGCCTTGTTGGAGCCTGAGACAAAAGGAAGCATCAGTATATTGATCCTGTCTTTGTTTAAAATTCTAATTTTCTGTTCATAATTTAATTATTTGCATTATTTTTGATATTTTAAATTACTTAAAATAATATTATTTATTTTGATTGCTGAGTTTTTTGGAACCCTCTTAAATTTTGTGCCCTCACTCACCTCAGCCCAGGCCCAGACCTGGAAAGGGGGGTAAGACACTGTCTCTATTTCATAGTGGCTACCCCGGAGGCGAAATGGGATGTCAGAATGCTGTGAAATTTGATACAGAAGTGCAAAGGGGTTAATACTTTGTTGAGAGAGTATTGAATAAAAGAACATGATTATTAAATATTGTTTGTGAACTAATCCTAGTTCCCATAGCTTTGATTTGGAAATTTGTACTTTTATTATTATGCTTCATTTTGGAGTCTCTCATGGTTTAACGTACAATAGAGTAGACCACGGCATCCAACAAGAGGTACAGTTTGGCATACTTTTCTGAGCATAGATGACTAATGACTTTGATCCTGACACATTCCATCCTTGTGTGGGGTCAGCATTACTTGATGAGCTGGGTTCCCCCATTACCTCTTGAAGGTTGCTTGTCAGGCACATTCAGAAAACACATTCATTTTGAGGGGATCCTAGAGAACCTAGTGCTCCCAAACAACAGCTTATAAAAGTTATTTACATTCCATAGCCTTTATGTTTCTTAGTTATTGTGTTTGTGTTTTCCTTACTAAGAAATATTCTGCTTTTCTATTATTAAATAAGTGGGGGTGGGTAGGGGAAGGACACAGCAGGCAAAAGTGCGAGGGGACCCTTTTTGGTGACAATAAAACATTAGATTGCATCGATGTCACCTATAACGTTAGATGCTGCCCACCAGTGCCTGTGTATGTAACACTGTTGAAAGCATTCAAATGAGAAGATTGAAATAAATTTTGTGTAATATAGTTGTCCTATAGCAGAAGGGGGTGAGATTTAAGTTCAGGAATCACAGCTTAAAACACAATAACTATCTGGTCCCCTCAAAGAAGTCTGCAGTGGCCTAGGCCGGAAGTGCAGAAAGGCTGAAAAGAGAAGGCACATAGGTGGGGTAAGCGCATTTGGGCTTATTCCAATGACGCCAGAATAAACTGTACTTGTCTGAACTCACATCAGCTGGAAATCTGGCTACTCTTATTCTTTTAGATCTTAACTATATAAAATACTAACTCTAACATCCTATATGTGTCTTTATTATTATGCTATTTCTATTACATGTAGCCATAGCAATTATTTATTGAAATCTTTCCTAGAGATTATATTTAGGACTTGTCCCTTTTTAGTAAAGGAGTTTTAAAGACTTAGTCATAAAGTGTCTGGGAAAATTTGATAACGCTGGCAAAAATAGAAGGTTCTGCATTTTTATAAGTTTTCAGTTAAAACAGACCCAACTTTCAAAGCACACTTGCATTCTGATATTTGTAAATGTGGTATTTCATTTCATTTTTAAAAGATTTTATTATTTATTTTTGGAGAGAGGAGAAGGGAGGGAGGAAAGAGAGAGAGAGAGAAATATCAATCAGTTGCCTCTCTCACACCCCCAACCTGGGACCCAGCCTAAAACCCAGGTATGTGCCCTGACTGGGAATTGAACCAATGACCTTTCAGTTCCTAGGCCAATGCTCAATCCATTGAGCCACACTGGCCAGGGCTAACTCTAGTACTGTAAACTTTTTTTAAGGCCTTCATGAATTTTTTTGCTGTA
>VMDR010009112.1:0-34408 GCA_007922815.1 Macrotus californicus
TTTAAACCAAGTGATCTCATTCCGCTCAGCCCCGACCCCCGAAAGAGGAACTGTGGATACTCTACCTAAGAAGGCTTCCTTAATTTCAGTCTTGTCTGTTCGCCGGATAATTTTCACCACACATATAACAGCCAGGGGCGTGAGAAAAGAAATAGCCTGGAAGAAATAACAGACAATCCCTTGTGAGGACGGCGGCTGGCCATCAGACGGCTGATTGACAATTAGTTCCAGTTAGCTGCCTTTAGACTCACCAGCGGACCGATTTGACTGACTGAACACTCTTGACCTCAGACAAAGGAGGGGGGTGGGTATCTGCACTTAGAGACTCCACCAACTTGGAAAACCAGAGGTCTGGGTGCAGGTTCTAACTGATTTGCAATTGCTGGGGAGCCGTGTTTAAAGCGGTGGTTTTTAAGCAGGAAAGAGTAGTCTATCGTGACAATGACTCATTTTTGCCAGGAGGCCCTATCACGTCCCTCCCCTACAGAAGGGTGGAAGAACCCCTGGCCACTTGTCCCCAGCTCTGTGGCAACACGGGAGCACGCGGGACTTGCGTGGAGTCCATCGGTTCGTGCCCTCTACGTGCTGTTTTGTTGGATGGTCATAGCCTTGGAAAAGCGGAGACCAACCCTTTTGCACGAAGCTCCTCTTCTTCCTTTCCCCACCCACCCCCCTTCCCTCCCGGGCCCAAAGCACACAGAAGTGCAACAAGTGCTCAATGAACCGAGCTGGTGGGAGTCAAATGCAAGCGGCACAGCACGGGACCGGCCATGAGGCCGGAACTGGGCTCAGGTGCCACCAGGTACTCGAGCCTCTTAAATCCTCACCGTGGCTCTGTGACTCCCTTTGCCAGGCTTGGAACTCAGTGTGATGGAGGACACACAGCTGGTGAGGAGCAAGGCCAGGCTCTGGAGACCAGGTTTCCTGCCTCCCATACCTGGTCTTCATTCAGCATTCCATAATTAGGAAGTTGTCAGCAACATTCCGGCAACCAAGAAAAAGTTATTCCTGTTACTTCCTTAGGATTATGACATCTCAGGATAAAGCTGTCAGAAGGGACTGCATATCTCACCAATCCACCATGGGCCTCACAGTCAGGGTGGGAGGGGTGGAGAAGTGATTAACGACTAAGCAATACCATTCACACTTCTGGAAGTCTCCACCTGTGTCCTCATGCAGCGTCACGTTTTGGAGAGGGGCTTCCTAATGGGACTGAAGCATGGCTAGAGATGCTTTTGTCAGAATAGAATTCCCCCATCTGAACACACTCTACATACTGCCTACACCCAGACCGCCAGAGCTCATGGCGTCCTGGGGGCCCCACTTCGGGAACAGTCTCCAGAGACAGTTCATGAGACATGAGAAGCCCCCTCCTGATGCAGTGATTTCTGCCCGACCACAAGTGGCCGTAACGACCCAACGAGCTTCCACATAAGCCACGGCCCTGAAAGGCTTGGCTGCTGCAACATCAAACGAGCACGTCTTGTCCCGTGGAGGGCGTGCCCAAGAATGCCACGCAGGTCTGAGGGCGGCTGCAGGACAAGAGACTCAGGGTGAAACCAACGAGCAGAGAATCTGCCCAGCGGTGACTCCAAAGGCAGCACCTGCTGGTTCAGAGTTCCCTCCCGCAAGTCTGGCCACGGTTCCACAGGTGCCGGATGGCTCTGGCACCTGAACACACAGCAGGACTGTGACAAGGCTGAGTCCCTAAAATGTGCCTCCAGGACAGGTCTGAAAACCTATGTCTCAAAGAATATTGATGCCGGTGACTGAGAAACCTGCCTCAGGGTCTTGCCTCACACATTCAAGACTGAAGTAGTTTCACCAGTGATGACTGAAGCCCACGCTTACTTAAGTCTACAGTGATGGTCAAGGTCAGGGAAGTCCTTGGCTCCTTGTTCCCTCTCTCTGTAGGCCCCATCGCAGAAGCTGCCACTCCCAGGACAGACAGCAACTCAACGGAAGGGCACAGCACCCAACAACCCCACTGGCAACCCACCTTACCTGAGAGCACACAGAATGAAGAAACCTGACAGGCGAGACAGACAGAAAACCCCAGAAAAAGGATGTGTGGGCTGCCCAGTGGCTCTAGGCTCATGGCTTAGTGGCCAATGGGTCTCAGCTCTGCCTCCTGCCCCAAAATGGATCCCCACCCCAACTCACCCAACCAGACGGCACTTAATTCAACTGTTTCTGGAGCCAATGCCAAGCACCCAGGACAGCCAGGCCCCCCACTTCATGAGCTTCAGAGGCAAGGGATCGCAGCCTCCAGACACAGAGCCACAGCACCCAGCCTGGGTGACAGAAATGTGTGACCGCACGACGGTATTCCTCTCCTCTCCTCCTGATGGCATGTGGGCTCATTTCTTCTTCCTGGAAACACATCTGCCATCTCCCTGGGCAGCACTGGCAGATCAGGGAAGATAGAGACACTCACATTTATCATCTGCCCCTTCTAACAACCGGTTTTTCAACTTAAAGTTGGAATTAAGAGATGAACCCCAGAAGTCGACCCCATTAGGAGCACAATGTCTTCCTGGGAACAAAGCACCTTGACACTGAGTGAGAAAGGAAGGAAGACACACAAGCACCCCGCCAGCACTCAGCAGATCAGGCTGAGCTGAACCCAGCGCTCACCGCTTCCACTGTTGCGACCAAAGCCTTGAGAAAAGCCATGGGGGAGAGAAGGTGGGCACCGAGCTACAGGGTGGGGGGTGGTTTCTTCTACCTCCAAACAGCAGTGGACATGCAGGATGAACATGGGCCGGCAAAATTTCCCCTGGTATTGTTTTCTTACGTTAATGTTTCCATGGCTTAAATAAAAGTTTGAAAAGCCTGGGAGTGAGCCCAGCATAAAAAGACAGTGAATGACTAGTGCTTATTAAATGGGACCCAGAGGGACCAGAACAAGGAACTGCAGCCAATCACGGCTACAGGATACAGGGAACGTACTGACTCTCTCTGCGTGAGTTTTCCCCACTGGTGATGAGTGCCAGGCTGCTGAATGTACACGCTCACATTGGATAAAGGCTACCATGTCTCAGACCTCGCTAAGGGCCATGGGTTCATCTAGCACTTCATGCTAATTAACTCCTTCAATCCTCCCAGCAACTCCATGAAGGCTCTTTACTTCATGGACAGGAAACTAAGGCACAGAGAGGTTAGGCAACCTGCGGAAAGTCACACAGCTAATAGGTGCTAATCCTGGGATTTGCACCCAGACAGAATCAAGCTCTGCACTTTTAATCACAGTGGTATCGACATTCTCACTGCAGAAGGTTAGACGCGTTAATAAACCCTGGCAAGTGCCTTTTCTCCAGAGTGCCAGAGGAAGGACACCAGGACAACTCACAGAAAGGCGAGTGGCAGCAATCATGGATTACGCACCTACCATGCATTTCCTCACACTTGTCTAATCTTCTCACTACTCTGTGAACATTACTAAATGGAAACATGGTCCTCCTTGCACAGGTAACAAGACTAGAGGTCAGACAGATAAGTGAACACACAAGGGCACGCAGCCAGAGGGACCAGGAAGCCCCACCGCCACCCCCGCTACCTGGGCTGCTGTGCTGCCAGATCGGAGTCCTGAACTGCAGAGGTCACCAGGGCCCAACAGCCCATCTTCCAGATGGGGAAATTGAGGCTGAGATAAATCTTATATTAAAGAACATTTAAGAAATTACTAGTTAGTTGTACTACAAAGCACCCCCCCTCAAGATAATATATACAAATCATCAAGCAGGACCTGGTACATGGCTGGTCTTACATGAGGCTGTTCTGCAGGCCGGGAAGAGAGCTCTATGGAGTAAAACGTGTGGAACAAACTCCGATGAAGGAGAGCTGGGTTCAAGCCCCACCTCTGACGCTTATCAGCTCTGTGACCTTTTGCAAGTCACTTAACCTCTTCAGCTTTGAGTCTCAGTTCCTCACCTGCATCACGGGTATGATATTATCTACAGCAAAGTATTATTGCTAGCATTTAAATGCACTACCAGTTACTGAAGGTGTCTTATGTGCCACACACAAAGAGAAGTGCCCTAAGTCCTGGGTAGATTTTTTTCCTAAAGCCACAGAGGAAACTGGGGAAGCCCTTTCATTCCTCAGGTTCATGCCTGAGTCTTGCTGGTCTTTGAGGGCTTTCCCGTAGTCTGACGCTTTCAACATCGGGGGGAGGGGAAGGGAAGTGTTGTTACAGACTCTTTCACAGATAGGGAAACTGAGGCACTGAGCGGACAGGTGATTTTCCCAATTTGCGGAGCTACTTAGTGGCAAAGCTGGGAGTCACCTGAGTCGGCAGTTCACGTTGGAGCCCGTGCCAACTGTCTGTCCACGGGGTCCAGCAGAGAGTCAGCACCCAGTAAAGGCTGCTTGTGGGCCACTGTGTCATTCTTCCCAGGGAAACTGCCAACAAATGTTCCAAGCCAGTAAAACGGTACCAGGATCCTGTGACCAGACGTGGGAAAAAGTGTTTTAAGTTGCACCCCTGGGTCCTCGGGGCTGAGGATCAGGGTCACCTTTAAGTGCAGGAAGGAGGTCCGGGGCAGGTGGAACCTAACCTGCCCGGGCCATTGCCCATGTCCCACATGACCAGCATCTCTAGCAAGGGCCCTGCCTCATGCATCCCCCAGGGAAACCAACACAGGAAGTGCCATTGCTGCTCCCCAAAAGTGGGCTCCCCCCACATGCTCATGCAGGGCAGTGGGCTACCAGAAGGTGTCTGGGAACCATCAAAGCACAGGCCAGCACATTCGAAGGGGCAAGGGCATGACTATGCCAAACACTTTGAACCAGCAAAGGGGTCAAAGCAGAGCAGCCCAATATCAGGATGTGGGGCAGAGACGAGCACGTTGCTGGGGTTCATTCACACCGGATAAAACACGAGGCCCAACGTGCCTTAATTTCTGGCATTTGACAGAAATATGTGCTGCAAAGTGCTCAGACAGACAGCCCAGGACACACAGACACTGGAGAAGGCCATGCTGCAGGTAAACAACGGAAGCCCTTCCCAGAGAAAAGCGCTGTCGGAGACTTCTCAAACGAGTCTAAAAATTAAACTGTCTGTCACGGGCCGGCTTTGTCTCTTTTCCTCCACTCCTCCACCAAATGACTTTATTTCTGTCTTCCTTAGAAGCATCCTATTCCAGAAGAGGAAACTGTTACCAAAGCAACCCAATTATCAATAATATTCGACAGAAATAAATCTTCTGGATGTGTCACGGCCCAAGCCAAAAGAGACAAGGGCAGAAGCCTTGGGAAGACTTTTTTAAGCCAAGGAAAGCAAGTAGGGACGTCCGTCCTTCCTCATTTCATACGTGAGTCTCACCTGTTCCTCTAGGGCCCCCGCTCGAGGCTGAGCCGACCGACTCACGTCCACGTGCACATCCCCCACTAGGCTAGAGATGATCTCATCGGACTTTGTACCTCAATAATTAACCACCCTGAAGCCGTCCACAGGTGCTTCCATCCCTGCCCCCCTCGGCTCCCCCTTCACTGCACCTTCACACACCTGCTCTCCTGTGTGTGACCTGCTACTCGCCACCACTCCAGGTCACCCGAGCCCCTAAGGAGGCATCCCAGCCGAACGGCTCCAGGAGTGTCTGTACTCCAGAGCTGGTATCCATGCCCCAGCCCAGCCACTGACAGGTGTGAAACCCCTGCCAAATCTCACCACGGTCTCATTGTCCCCACTGAAATTATGGGATGACAGAAGCGCGATCAGGAATTCTGGGAAGGATTATCTGAGGTGCTCTTGAAAGTGACAAGCACCGTTCCTGCGTTCCAGAGATGTCGGCTGTTGTGATGATGGTGATGATGGTGATGATGACAATGAAACTCCCTCCAAGTTTACCTGAGCCTCTCCTCTGGCCCTCTCCAGGTTTAATTTTCCTTTAAAGGAGGCTGCAGGGTCCTGAGGGTATACCCCAAGTCTGATTTAACTTCCCGTCACCTGCAGCTCCCCTGGCTTCCCTGCCCAGAGCAGACTCCAGGAGTGTTCCCTGCATGAGCCAAGACGTGACAACCACAGACAACACAGAGCGCACTAGAAAGCAACACCCAAAACACCAGCTCCTTCACCAAAAACTGGTTTTCAAAGCAGCTCCGAGGAGCCCCACGTGCTCAGGAAGGAACCATGACCTCTTTTGAATAAGGGAGCAGCTGATGGCTTGGGTACATCCAAGAAATGCTGAGTCAGACTCAGGGCCTGTGAAACAAATTCTCAGCCTGTCTGTCTGGTCCACAGGATGCCAGAGTCTTCACGGGAAGTCACCTTAGCCGATGGTGCCAAAGACAGAAAATGCAAGTCAGGGGCTTCCTGGTGACGGTAGTGCCACGTGCTCTGCACTTAATGCAGTCCCTTAACCATTACCTGGTGATATTTTTTGTGACGTTTGACCAAGCAGCTGCTCTAGAACACACACAGGCCAGCACCACTAATTTCCCAGCAATGACACATCAAGGTTAATAGCAGCCGCCTTTAACAATATTTTCATTGGAAAGTTTGTTTAGATTAAAATGTTCCTGCCGAAAGTACAAAAAGACCCCAGGATTGTTTTGGCATTCATTATGGATTCAAATGACGAAATCTGAGCTTTCTAGGGAAACCAAGCTACTTCTTAAAAACAGTAAAAATATATGTTCCTTTACATTTTTTCCTATAAATACCTGAGGTTTTTAAAAATCCAAGGCCGACCAATGATGCCTCATATTAAACTCTTTAAAAAAACCAGGAAAATGAACCTAACTTACATGATGACAAAGTATTTTCCCTCTGAGGGTTACAGGTATTACCAACGCATCTCCTGCTTTCCTTGCGTTATCACAGAATCTCGCTATATCCTGTGACTAAGTGAATGAAATTCAGCAGCCACCATTAAGGAAACGAAAGGCTGGACTTTTTTCATTAGATTAGCGGGTTCGAATCAGGGCTTGTGGCTGAGCACCATTCTACCCTCTGAGAACCCGGGCACTGAATAACTCCTTTACCGTCTCCTCCCCACCCCTGCCAACATGCAAATGCAACCCCCCCCCCCGCCACTGCGTGCAGCTGCCCCCAGAATCTTTGGAGCATTTGCATCTAGACTTCAAAACAGCCCGTTGTTCACATACACCTAGGACACAGCCACAAAGTTGTCACATGAACAGCCATCTCCAAATTGTGTCTTACAGCACACTCAGTGTGAAATCTTTGAAGAATGGGGTGCAAGGTGAGCGGTAAAGAGAAGCTCCCCCCATTAAAGCCACGGGATAAACTAGTCAGACACACACTGGTTCCTTTATTTCTAGGGTTGGTAGAAGATTTGAGTTGGAGCCAAAATGGATCAAGTCTTGTTTTTAGACTCAAGTGCTAGGTAGTGTTCTACTCGTAACCACCCTCATTTTTTCAATTTCCCTGAGATTTAGGGAAGTCCAGTTTATTTCCCAGCAGAAAAGCAATTATTTCAAAAGCAATTAAAATAACACTTGAATGCCCACACAGTGTTCTGGGCCTTCAGGGGAGTGTGCAGACACAGAGATCTTTCTAGTCATCGCCAATTAACAAGAGTTCCCCCATAAAATCAGAGGGGTTCCTTTCAAAACGCAGAAGTATTTCTGGTGTGCTCTATGAAAGGTGTGGAGCAAACATTTCAACTGGCAGGGGCAGGAATCGCAAAGGCTGGTCCACAGGCATAACCTTCCGTCTCCAAGGTTGCCATCCAAAAGTCACATTAGTGCTGAGTCACGAGGGGAGCTGAAGTATTTCCTCTGCTACAGAAAGGCCTGGTGGCATTAGCATCAGCAAGGAGTCCTGAACACAGCTCCCTCCCTACAGGGCAGCCTCCTGGCTGAGAGCTGGCTTCTGGGATGTGATTCCTGGCTCTGCCGCTCACTAGCTCTGTGCTTTGGGCCAATTCCCTTATCTCTCTGGAATGCGGTTGGGCTGGCTGTCTTCTGAAGGGCTGGTTCACGCTTGGGAGGATGGTCACATCGGCCATGAAATCGTGGTACTTACAAACATGAGGCGGGTGGGTATGTTGTCGGACTGCACCAGCGGATTTTTATACAGCCAGATCTCCTCCGGCTGGATGACTCTCTGGAATGGATCCAAAAACTCTGTAAACCTGAAACAAAACGAAGAAAGATGCATGAGGGCTGAGCACTCAGTGGTGGCTCTTGGTTCCTGGGAAGGCTTCCCCTACACACCCTCAGGGGGAGGGTCATCCTCTAGGGAACAGGAGTGGGTGGCAGCTGCCCTGATGGTAGGTTTCAGCCAGGTCCAACTGGGAAAAGAGTGGAAGGGCTACTGAGATTTGGCAGAATCTCCTGTCGCCACAGCCAGCGAGGACCCCTTCCGGGCGCGTGAGATAGCGAGCAGGGCAATACACCAAGACCCTAAGAACGGGGGGCTCCAACGTGAACTGGGGGCTCAGTCGGACGGGAGCAAGGCAAGGCCCCAGTCAGTCTTGGGAACAAAATGGACTTGTTTTGGGGCAGAGGTGAGGGAGTAGCAGGCACCAAAGTTCGCTCCACGTTACCCTGATGGCACCTGGCCACCCTCCAGGCCACCAGCAGGGGGCAGAGTGAGAAAAAGCCTTTCAAAAAAGACAGGTTAGGACAGAAGTCACAGAGAAAGGGAAGGAGGAATGAAGAAAAGGGGAATGAGGAGCATTCTGGAGCTGCTGTCAAGAAGCCCAACAGCTTTGCCCTGACTGGTGTGGCTCAGTTGGTCAGGAGTCATTCCACAAAGCGAAAGGTCACCGGTTCAATTCCCAGTCAGGACATGTGCCTGGGTTGTGGGTTTGGTTCCGGGTCGGGGCATGTTTCTCACATCGATGTTTCTCTCCCTCTCTTTCTCCCTCCCTTCCCTCACTGTAAAAATATATAAATTAATTTATTAAATATTTTAAAGAAAACAAACAGCTTTAAGCATCCACCTTGTCATCTCTTCACCCTCCCAACCCTTTTCACAGCCCCAGATCCTACAACATCCAGGCACATGAAAAGCAGTCACCACCAAGAGAAAAACCAGGGGAGGGGACAGAGGGCTGCGGCTTCCTCTGTCAGCTCTCAGCCAGCAGGCCGCCTCCCAGCTCTCCCTCCAATTCTCCACCAGGTGAGCTGGGCTTGGAACAGGGGCCCAGGAGAAGCAGGTGCAAGCTGCACGGCTTTCTGACCACATGGCCCCAGTCTTGTGGTGTCGTTAGGTTCCACCTGAGTCTCCATGCGGTTGGCCCAGGTCAGGAGGGCGGGCTGGCTCTACCCTCGGCAGGGCTGGGGCAAAGTGCCATCAGAGAAGAGCAGGTAAGATGAGAGAGAGGGATGTGGCCACCTTTCCTATATCTGCCCCCCACAGGCTGTCATCCCTGTCATGGTCCCACAGCCCCCACTTCAGAGACCCCCAGAGCCTTGATTCCCATTTCTTGCCCAGAGCTGGCCACGGCCCAGGAACAGACCCACCACGGAGCACCGCTCTGTCCTCACCTTGCTGGTCCCCCAGGTGCTACTATCCTCATGGTGGGTTTTTAAAGCCTCACGCCCCCAGCCTCTCCCACGATCTCTCATCCCACTCCAAGTAGCTGCAGCCAGAACACATCTATCAAGCAAATTATATCCCTTGGAGACAGCAGTACCAAGAAAGACAGGTGTCCCTTTTCCGGCCACACCACAGCCACCAGCCTCTGACTCGGAGAATCCAGAGAGCAAGGCAGCTTCTCAGAGGACGTGGGCCTCACAGAGCACATGGGGCAGAAGTGGGCGTGTGGTGGAAAGGAAAGCTCTGGAGACATTAAAAGTGTTCCCAAGAGAGGGTCTGGCCACCTCCGTCCACGAGCCCTTCGTACATGGCTTGGAAACCAAGACATGGAACTCCTCCTGTTCATCAAGGCTACCTCTGCACAGAGGACCCCCAGCAGTGTTAGATCAACACTTCCCAAGCCTTAATGTGCCTGGGAACCACGTGGGGGTCTTGCACCTACAGACAGAGCCGGTCCAGGAAGGAGCCTGAGGGCCGGTGTCTCCAGCGAGGGAGAGGGATGCTGCTGCCACTGCTGCTGCTGCCACCGCACTGACCTGGGGGTCAAACCCCCGAGTCCCAAGGGGCCACAGCATCAGCACCACCTGGGAGGGAGCTTGTTAAAAATGCAGAATCTTGCATCAGCCCAGACTACTGATTGAGAATCTTCCATGTTTGACAAGTTCCCCAGGGGAAGTGAGATGCGGAGCACTCCAGAAGGCCGGTGTCTCCCCATCGTGGCCACTTCAGAACTGAGTTGTGCAGTTTTGCCTTACCCCCCTCTACCTGTGCTGTGACTTTGTAAACCAGTCATTTTATTCTGGAAGAAACTTCACGTCACTGCTTAATTACAAAATCAGCATTCCCTCCATAAACAGCTGGTACACATCAAAATAAATACAACGAAAACCAGAGAGTGCTGCTACGTTCTCTTACGGTGCCACCGCAGCTTCTGCCAGGAAGCACGGAGGATGGAGGAAGAGTGGGCGGGGCTGAACTGCCTTGGGTGGGTCACGTCCAGGGAGAACCTAAACTCACCTTGTGAAGCCTCTACAGTCATCTCCACCACCGCTTATTAGGGAAGGAGACATAAAACAAGATGAAAAACAAAAATGACAACTCAAAAGCACAGCAATCTTGCCCTGGCTGGGTATCTCAGTTGGTTGGAGCGTCCCATGCACCAAAAGGTCGCAGGTTCGATCCCTGGTCAGAGCACACACTTAGGTTGCGGGTTCGATTGCCCGTTGAATGGGGAGCAACCAATCAAAGTTTCTCACATTAATGTTCCTCTCTCTCCCCTGCCCACCTTCCTTTCTCTTTAAAATCAATAAACATATCCTTGGGTGAGGATTAAAACACAAAAAGCACAGCAATCTCAGGCCATTTAGTGTAGAACAAAATTGCCCCTCCTGCCTTAGTAACTCCCAGTAGAATGGCTGACACCCTGGAGTTTTCAAGAAAAGGCAGAAGGAAGTGCAGCAGGTCCATGACCACTGGGAGGTGGGAAGAGCTGTTTAGTGTACTTCTACTTCCAGTAAGCACAATGCAGGTAAAAACATCTTAATGCCCAAAGAGAGTGTGACAGAGTCGTCAACACAAGTCTTTGGTTCTCTGGGGATGAGAGTAAAACCTGCCCTCGCCGTGAGTGGCTGGCTTTTCCCCAGCTCTGCAAAGACCCACGAGGAAAGGCAGAAGTGGCGTGATGACCTGGGCAACTTGGGCTCTTGAGGCCCCAGTGAAAAGGATGGTTGCTCCAGTTATCCATTTCACATCGAAGTTTGCTGAAGAGCGGTGTAGGCTCTGAAGACCCCATCAGGCCTGGTGACCGAAGCCAAACAGAAAGGGAGGGGCTCCACAAGGAGGAGGCCTGGAACCTTAGCAGGTGAGCGAGCTTACACCGCACACAGAAACTAACTCAAAACCCATCAAGGATCTGAACGGAATATCTGAAACCATAAAATACCCAGAAGAAACAGGTGCGAACCTTCTGCAAGCAGTCTTAGCGATGCTTGGCGGATTTGACTCCAATGGCACGGGAAACAAAAAACATCACTAAACAAACGGGACCGCAGCAAACTAAAAAGCTGCCGCACAGCAAAGGGATCCATCCACAAAACGCAAAGGGAGCCCGCTGAACAGAAGATATTTGCAAATGATATTTCCAAGAAGGGGTTAATATCCAAAATACGACATATAAAGAACTCATACAACTTAACAAAAAATCAATTAAAAAATAGGCAGAGGATCTATCTAAATAAACATTTTTCCAAGGAGTAAATACAGATGGCCAACAGGCACATGAAAAGATGTTACATATCACTGATTATTAGGGACGTGCAAATCAAAGCCACAATGAGATAACACCTCACACCCAAGCTGGAATAGCTGCTACCAAAAAGACAAGAAGTAAGTGTGGGAGGGGCTGTGGGGGTCCTCGCTGTTGGTGGGATCACAAATTAGTGTGGCCACTCTGGGAAACAGTATGGAGGCTCCTCAACATACATAAAATGGAATACTGCTCACCCATAAAAAAGACAAAATACCACCATTAGCGACAACATGGATGGACCTTGAGGGTATTATGCTAAGCGAAATATGCCAGATGAAAAAGATGTAAAACAGATGATTGCACTCATGTGGAATATAAAACAAAGAGGAAACAAAGCAAAAACAAAGTCACTGATGTAGAGAACGGATCAGTGGTCATCAGGGGGGGCAGGGGCGGGGAGGGTGAAATGGGTCCTGGGGGCAGATGTGGGGTGATGGGTGGAGACCAGACTTCAGGTGCTGAGCACGCTGTCAGGTACAGATATTGAATTATAATGGTGCACACCTGGAGCTTCCATAACGTTAACGTCACCTCAACTTTAAAAATCAAATTAAAAAAGAAATCTAACCCATCAGAAGGTATCATTTATTAATCATTTCAAAGGAAAAAAAGCTACTTAATGAGACCGTATAGGTGTGAAAGCAATGTTTTCTTCATCGTGGTCAATGAGCGTGGATTCACAGGCAGTGCCCGTCTACCCTCAAAATAACAGACTTCTTCACCCAGTGTAAGTGTTACTCAGTGTTACTTCTTGTCAACCGAAGCAGCAACAGTGCACCTATTTTCTCCTGAGGCTTCCAATGATAGACTTTGAAGAACTTGGAAAACACACACCATGAAATTTCAAAAATATTACTCTAACTTTATGCTGAGCAATTCTCTCTTTAATCCGTGCATACTTCATGCACAGTACAGATGTTTAAATCCTCCTAGAGGACTTATCTGCACCTCTCGCTCTCCCCGCGCCCCTCCCCCCTCCTCCCCCCATCTCGTTTTCTCTCTCTCTCTCTCTCTCTCTCCTACTAGCTAGTCCTGTTTCCACAGCCCAGGCTGATTCGAAGCAGCCTAGCATACATATTTGCTTCTACAGGAAGAAGCACAGTAGGGGAGAGACAGTGGACTGTCATCTTTGCTTATTACTTATTCATTCAATATTTACTGAGTGCCTGCGATGTGCCAGGCGCTGTCCCATGAACCCCAGTGAATAAAACACGCACAGCCCCAACATTCACAAAGACTATCATCACGGGTCTTTAGTTACGAGGTCAGAATGCCGTCCACTCTGCTTTGAGGGGACATCGGGTTTGGGGTGCCTCAGTAGTGGGACCCATGAGATGGCCTCCAAGCTCGAGCCACCTGTGAGGACTCTGGCCCATGAGGGAGATTCGAGGGTGTGTATCTATCACTGTCCACAGGCTGAATGTGGCAACAGATTCCGCCCAGAAAAACAGCCCATCCTGACATCACACTCGCAGGAACACTAAGCCCCTAAACAAGGAACAGTGAGGCCACTGTCCCTCATGCCTCTACTAACTCAAAGTCAAGGTCCCAAAGCCCCAGAATCTCCCTGTCATCTTCTAGAAGACTCCACACAGTTGTCAATGACTTTTAACTTGCGTACCTTGAAAACACGCCTTTTTCACAACAGGATAACACTTCAGCCACCTACTGGACACAGATATCTACCTCCTTGTTCCCAACCACACACAACACAAGAAGACGGCAGCTGGTTCTCTGCAAATGTGAGCAGGAGTGATGCTGAGACAGTGACCAGGCCTGAGGGCTTCCTTACCCTCTGCGCCCTGTGGGGCAGAGAGTGGGGTTTCCGTTGGGAGGAGGGATGGAGCAGAGGAGCGTTAACGTCCACCACTCACCACATGGCCATTCTATGAGCAAACACATGCCCCAAAAGTCACTTCTGAATCTTGCGAGCTGAAGGAGGTGAAAACAAGATGTGTGATCAAGAAGCTCTCCAGGAGAGAGCAAAGAGTAAGGCAGGCCGCCTGCTTGCACTATGCTCTCCCTCTCCAGCGGGTCTCTCCCCTGCGTGAGGAACACACGTACAAAGGGGCCTTGCGGGGGACAGCAGAGCAGGCAGCGGCTCCACTGGGCGGATCGGATTTTCCATCAGTGCTGGGGGTGGGGGTGAGGTGCAGCTATTGAGAGAACACGTTGACCAACTATCTGTGAGCCACTAAAGCAGCAACCTGCCTCCTGAGCCAGGGCGGGTGGCCGCACAGAGACAAGGGTATCAATTGTAACGACGACGACCAGGTATCACGTCTGGAGCCACCTGGTGCCAAGCCCTTTACTCGGCTCTTTCCAACATTATTCCTTTTAATCTTCCTAAGACCCCTATTAGGCATCCTCTCCCCACCCTGCTCCCTCCCGGTAAGGTCCCCAAGCCAAACTTATCTAGGGGACAAGGGAGGTTCAGTCCCTGCTTATCCCTGAGTACCAGCTTTTAGTCCCCCACCAATCACATCCTCCTGTGGGAGCCAGGGGGCACCCCACTCTCCTGCTACTACAAAGTCTGCCTCCCACAGCCCCCAGCTGTCCGTCTGCTCCTAGATGGCCCTGTCTGGCATGGTGTCCTCCTCTGGGATGTGGACACAACTGACCCCTGCCCTCACCAAGAGTCTGCACGGCAGGTGATGGAAGCATACACTCCACCACTGTGCACCCCTAAACACAATGGGGCAGGATGAGGTCAGCGGCGGGACAGCAGTGGAAATGTGTGGACCAAGCCTGGAGATGCCAACCTACCCCAGCTCCCAGGAAGGATGAGAGAGGACTGGGAACAGGCTGCACAGACAAGTCAAAGCCAGCGACGCAGAGATGCTACCGGCGCACACAACTCTCCTTCATCTCTCAGCCAATGGCACTGCCCTGTGTGCCTGCCCCGCCTGCACTCACCCATACTGGTGTACCCCTGACACGTGCTACAAGAGGCAATCTCCCAAACTCGTACACTCTGACCCTATCAAGCCTCTGGACCCAACTTGCAGCTTATAGGAAGTACACCATCAAAGAAACAACTCAAACACCCTCAGGGGAACAGACAAGTCCCGGAATAAAGCTAGAGGGGACGTTCCAGATCCTACAAGAGTCTGAAAAAGCCAATCAGCCACATGCAGCATACATGCTTAAAATTTTTTTAAGCTATTAAAAAGAAACTCTGAGAGTGACTGGGGAAATTTGGGGACTGGAATGAACTAGATGTCAGGTGACGTTAAGAAAATATTACTATTTCCCGTTGGTGTGGTAATGACACGGCTGTATAGAAAAATGCCTTATTTTCAGGAGAAGTAACTGAAACGTCCATGGGGATTAGGATATAATCCCAGCAATTTACTTTCAAATGGTTCAGAAAAATGTACAAACACATAAATACAGAGATAAATGTTAACAACTGCTTAATCTAGATGGAGTATATGGGCATAGTTTGCTCTGTCCCACTTTTCTGTCTCTGAAGTTTTCCAGGATACAACGCTGGCAGGGACCTGGGAGTAGGACCCCGAGAGCAAGGGACATGGCGTCCAAGGCAGTGTGGCCACGAACACACCATGTTCACATCCAGAGCTGTGGAGTGGAAAGGCCTACCTTCTACCTTTGCCACCTACTAGTTGTGTGACCTCGGGAGAGTGCCACATCCCCTCTGAGCCCTGGCTGCCTCCTCTGTGAAGGGGGATAACCCACGACCTACCTGCAGGGCCGTGGTGGGCAATGCGTGGGGAGTGCTTGGTGTGGACTCAGCAGGGGCTGGGCTGTGCGGCTTCAGAGCCGTCTCCTTCCACCAGGAGTTGTGTCCAGCCACAGAAAACATCACACCATCTCGGCATCTCGGAAAAAGGAGGGCCCTTCCGCACATGCCTGCGATGGGCATGGACATGCGTGGAAGCCTATTTCTTAGAAGCATGATGTTGAGAAACCACAGGCATCACCCCAGAAGTCCAAACGTGCAGAGCAACTATTTCCAAACATTTCTACAGAGGGCGCCTTCCCTTCGGAAGTAAACAACGGCAGCCTGGAAATGTTTTCACTGCTTGTGCTCAGACAGAAAATCCTGGTCCGCATAAACCCAGGCTGCAAAAGCTAACACATTGGGCCCCGTCGGGGCTTCAGGACTGGGGCAAGCTGCTGAATCCCCTCCCCATCTGTAAAATGGGCAAGAGTCTGCTGGAAGGTAATGAGGGTTTGGGATCATCTTCCGGGACCACAAGAGAGACTGGCAGGACACTAATCATCACTGAAAAATGCCCCCAAAAAATTTTTCCTAAAAATCCTGCATACCAAGTAACCATGTATGGACCTTAGCTAGATCCTGATTCACACACACAAAAAATGGTGCTCATTTCCTTGGGTGTTACAAATGGTATTATGGTTTTGGGGGGCGGGTGTGGGTAAGGGAGTTGATTTTTTTTCCCCATTGGTTAAAGTTACTTTTTGAAGTATTTACATATGGAACGGATGCCATGCCTGAGACGGCTTTAAAACACTCCACCACAAAGGGGGAAGGGCGGACAGATGAAATCAAAGCACTCACACCTGGTAGAGGGTCTTTGACAATTTCTGCACCAAAGAGGGTTTTTTTAATGACTGTACTCATTGGCCATAACAAAACTACAAAATTAAGTGTTTTATCAACCATAGCAGTTGATAGTCTTGGCAACCATTGTTCGCTTTGACCGGACTTCAGTAAAGTGTGACAGAAGAAGAGTAATTTAGAAAATCAGAAGGAAGAACGGGGGTAGCAACAAAATCAGGAACAGATGAAGAGGAAGAGGCCAGGTCATCCACAAAACGAGTTGCCTTCAAACACCTCCACATCTGGCCATACCTACAAACCTCAGGTGACAGGTGCCACAGGGCCTTCGGTAATGAGGACCCTCTGCTTGGCTCAGATGCTGTCCAAATTGGCCACCTGGGGAAGCAGGTGCCTAATAATAGAAGTAAATGAGCTGTGGGGTAGCAGGCAACTCAGGGCAGAGCCAGAGCCTGGGACTCAGGGAAACCTGGGGGATCTGCTGTCAGGGACTCCTGAAGCCCAGACCCCACCCCAGCACAAGCCAGGGCCCCTCTCCCAGCGTGGCCAGCAGCATGGAGCCCCCCAGGACTGAACAGCCTCCAGGCCAGACACATTTCCCAATGGAAACTGATGTTTGGCGCAGGTCCCACTGGGCTGTATCCGAACCACAATAAAAGCCACTCTAAACACTAAACAAAAGAAAACACTAGCAAAAACAAAAATGGAAGAGAGACAAAGTGGGTATTCATTGCTAACAGGACCTCTGGCTACAATGAACTGTAGTCTGAAATGCCCAGTGAATCATTCACTCCTGGATTACTGAAAAGTCTAGGAATTTAGCCATGGCTGAAACCAGCAGGCTAAGTCTACACACACATCTAGAGCAGGCCACCACAGGACCCAAGAGAGGTCTCGGCACAGAGATCTGGGCAGAAGAGAATGCCACTCAGCACAGGGTGGACACAGTGAGGGCACAATTTAATTTGAAAGGGTTTCTAAGCTATAATTTTAATTTAAAAAATAGCAGCCAGAGAGCACATGCTCCTAAACAGGGACCTGCAAAGTGTCTTTGAGATTTTCCTCCCTTATAACCTCACCTGAACTCCCCAGGTGTCCATCAACCATGGCAGGGCAGTGTCAGGCCTTCCTTACTGAGTCCTGGGCAGGAATCAGCACAGCCCTGGCCTCCGCAAAGCCCCTGTCCGTTCTCTCTAGGACCTGTTTCTCCCCCATGGAAGAATAAGGCCATGTCCTCTCAGGATGGCCTTCAGTTGGGCTGGTAGGCCAGAAGAGATGGGTGGGTGAGGTACAAGAGCCACCAATCAAACGGCTGAAGGCCAGGGACAGCTGCGATCAGACAAGAGGCTGACGCCAGGGCGCAGGTCAGCGCTGAGAACACGGGGACGCGAGACAGCTTTCTGCAGCACTCCAGCCTGCACAGCAGCTGAGGTCTCGAGTAGGTGGACGCTTCCTCTCTACCCTGAGGAATGGCCACCTCTATGGCTTTTAAGCAGATACAAAACTTTCATTTTACCCCAAAAGTCACTTGCTGTCTGTGAGCATCACTAAGTGTTTTTCTGGCGGCCACCTGCACTACAAACGTTGACTTCCTCAAAGCAAAGCGAAATTGAGACACCGGCCTGTTGACCTGAGCTTGACCTTGGACAGCTGGAGACACCCTACACTGGTGTCTGTGTAACAGCAGAACATCAGCCCACCAGAAATTCTTGCCTGCTTTTGACCACAGCTGTATCCACAGGGCTTAGAACAGAGCCTAGCACGTAGCAGGTGCTCAATAAATGTTTGTTGAATCAAAACTAAACAAACAAATCCATGGCACCTGTTTCAATAAAGACCTAATCTGCTGCCACACGGAATCTTAAGGCAGAAACAGGCAGCTGGCCACCCCGGACTGAATGCAGCCGGGTGCTGCTACACTGGTTTGGACAGTAGCGTGTGGTTTGTTTGTTTTTTTAATGTGTAATTTGTGGCCAATATTTAAAAAACAGAAGCTCTTACAGCAAAAGCTACATTCCTGGCTTCCGCTGAAGAATTTGGTCTGGCGACCTTGGGCCTCCTGCATCCCTCCAGGGCAACAGACAGTCCGAGGAGCCAAGCAGCAGCTGCCCAGGTTGGACAAGACAAGGCCCCGTCCAGGGTGCTGCCCACTCATCTGTGTGTGTGACTCCCCCGTCTCTACTGTGAAATATGGTATGTGGGCTCCCCTCTCCCAGCTGCTTCAGGCTGGTTGATGGTTGGTGTGGGATGGGGACGTAGCATTTAACAGTCCCCAGGACCCCCTGAACCCACTGTATGAAGACAGCTTCCCCTGTGAAGAGGTGTGTCTTTCTTCTCTTTGGAGGTTGCTCATCTGCCAATTTAGGACTAATCAATCCACAGCTGTCATGTGTTCAACTGTTCCCCACCACCACCACCATCACCACCGCTTCCCCACTCTCTTCCTCATCTGTCCCAAGTGATGGAACGACCCCGGCCCCACGGCACGACCAAGAACAGGGTCTAATACATCACAGCCTGCCCGGGTGTTGTCTTCAGAGACATCCAGAGGGAAGGAGGAAAGGAAAGAAGGAACAGAGGATCAGCTGGTCACCTCCTGAGTCCTTCCTGCCCACTGGGAGTCTGTGAGACACTTCTTACACCTTACCTCTGTCACTCCTCAGAGCAAAAGGTAGGCACTGTCACCCCCATTTTCCAGAGAGAGAAACAGACTCAGAGAGGCTTCGTGACCTGCCCAGGGTCGTTCAACCAAACAAGCAGCCCTTGTTCAGGTGTTCTAACCATCCTTCTGGGCTATTTCCACCGCCTCCAGTTTTGGAAATGTGAGCACACTGAGGCAGGAGTGGGCACCTGGCAGCTGCCCTCCTGTTCTTTGACCCCTCTCCCTGCTCACTTTCTCTTTCCCAGATGCCTCTCCCTTCCCCAGGTCCCTCATGACCATTGTTAGCCCCAGGTGGCCACCTTGGGAACCACATCTTTTGCCGTGGGACCACATCTGCTCCCCAGGGCACTCCAGCCCCTAACTTCTGGTCTTTCCAAACGGACGTCTGCATCCCTGAGTTCTCCCACCCCCTCCTGAACCGCATCTCCAGTTGCTTCTGGGCTGACAGCTCAGGGTTTCCTTTTGGCACCAGAAACAAATCAAACCCCAAGCAGGCAACAGCCAGCAACACTGCGAGCCAGAACACTATGTTCTATTGTTGGCTTAGCTGCTAAATCAGCTTGAGTATTTCATCTAATCTCTCTATTTCCCTCATTAAGAAACTGGACTGCATGACTTCGGAGTTTTCTTTCTGCCTAAATGCTGCGAACCTCCCCTCGTAAATAATGGAGAATCTGACCGATAAGAAATACCTTCTCCTCTCCAGGCGCAGAATTATACACTTAACACAGATTATTTCTTCCACTTCTGGGTATATGTCCAGAGGAAATAAAAAACAGGATGTCAAAAAGATATCTTGACTCCCATGTGTAGAGCAGCCGTTATTTACCATAGCCAAGATATGGAAACAACCTACGTATCCATCAACGCACAAAGGATGAAGAGCAGGTGATGCACACACACACACAAAATGAAATATTATCCAACCACGAGAAAGGAGGACATCCTGCCATTTCCGAGAACATGGACCTCCAGGGTGTTGTGCTCAGTGAAATAAGCCAGACAGAGTAAGACAAGCACTGTATGGCCTCACTTACATGTGGAATCTAGAAAAGCCAGACTCATAGAATCAGACTAGAATGGTGGTCCCCAGGGGCTGGGGGTGGGGAGGGGAAATGAGGAAACAATGGTCAAAGGGGGTATACTTACAGCTTTAAGATCAGTAAATTCTAGGATCTAACCTACAGCATGATGATTGCCGTTAATGATACTGTGTTTTACACTCAATATTTTCTAAGTAACTAGATCTTAGGTATTCTCTCTACAAAACAGAAATATTAATTATGTGGCATGATGCCAGTGTTAACTGATGCTATGGTGGTAATCATTTCTCAATGTATTAGAGCATCAAATCAACACGTTGTACAGCTGAAACTTATACAATGTTCTGTGTCAATTGCTTCTTAATAAAGCTGGAAAGAGGAAATAGAAAAAAAAGAAACTTGAGTCTAAAGGCCAAGGAGCACTGGTGAAAAGAGGCAAACAGGACACTGCTAAATAAATCAACTGTTACTTCCCTGCCTAAATGATTTCCCAAAGTCCTTTAACTTGTTTCATAAATGGTACCCGTGTCTTCGAATGCTCAGTCCCCAGTGCAACTGGCAATATCCCCAATCAGGACAATCTCTTCAGAACACAGAGGAGGCGGCGTGTCTGAGCCACGATTCACCCAATCGGCAGAGTCGTCGGTACCTCCCCTCCTGTACCCCTAATTGCTGTGTTTAAAAGCATAACAATAAAACTTCCCGCTGCTCAGAAACATAAAAAATCAGAAGCGGGGAGTGATTCTCGCTGTTCTCAACCTATTGGCACACTTGTCAGACTCGTGAGAGAGACCTCCCCAGAATCTGCTGTTGGTGTTGGAAGCCAGCCTTAATTGGCTTTGGAGATTTCGCAAAGCGCTGCAAATCTGAATAATCAAGTTTGGAAAAGAGTGTAATCAAGCTGATTTATCCACAATTATCTCCCCGTTATCCTGCTCGTTACCCCCTTCTTCAATTACTTGCACAGAAATTTTTATGCAACGAAGACATGCAGGACAAGGCAGCAGATTCTTTCTGAATCCTACAGGGGGCGAGGGGCTTGGCTCTGTTCAAGGGGCCTGGGCCCCCTCAGGAAATGTCCCCAGCAGGCTGACCTCAAAATGGGTAGGATAAATGAGGGGCAAATGCCCGATGAACCCCACTGCAAAGCTAGCAAGCTCCCTGTACCCTAGACTCACTTGGAAACTCGCAATTACCAGCCTCCCAGAGAAGGCCTGGCTTGTGTCTGGCCAAGGACGGACACCGTGGACCACACCAGGAGCACTCCAAAGCAAGCCGAAATCACGTGTGAAAGACGCATCCATCAATGCCTGCGGACTGACTGATACCAGTATCGATCTGAAACAATGTTATTTGTAACACTGGCATTCATGTGCCATGCCCTGTTCCGGGCCCTCTACGTGCCCCATGTGTCTTTCAACCTCACAATCCCTAGGGAGTATTACCAGCCTTACCCCTTTTTTACAGATGGTCAAACTGAGGCTCTCAGAGGCCACCTAGTACTAGTGCAGCCAGATCTAAGAGCCCAAGCTCACTGTCCCTAAGTGGTCCTACCTCATCAAGGGGAGGTGGAGAGAGAGAGGGGCCCAGGGTCACATGGAGGGATCAGCTGATCTTTTTAAGAAACACTTGGAGCCCTGATAGGGGTGGCTCAGTTGGCTGGGCATCGTCGCACAAAGCAAAACGTCAGCGGTTCCATTCCTGGTCAGGGCACATGCCTGGGTTTCGGGGTCAATCCCCAGTCGGGGCACATGCGAGAGGCAACCGATAGATGTTTCTCTCCCTTTCTATCTCCCTCCCTTCCGCTCACTCTAAAAAGAAGTAAATAAATACTTTTTTAAAAAAAAGGAAGCATTTGGAAAGAAGAAAACTTTAAAGAAACCGAACGAAAGCCACTGGAGCCACTCCCAGATGGAACTGGGGCCATCCTGCTTGGAGGCGATTGGCGGCAGCAGTTGGGCACGAGAAGTCCACACACATGGGGGCCCCGGTCTTAACTGGGCCTCCAAGTGCCCCGTGACCTTGCATCTAAACCTCGGTGTCTCCACTTGTGAAATGCTCATGCTGGCCTCTAAGCGTCACTATTTAATGACCTTTAGGGCTCGGAGAGCTTCTAAGTGAGAACCAAGCAGAGCACGAATGCTCGGCAGCACTGGTTCTCAACCCCGGCTGCATATTGCCCTCACTGGGGGGGGCTCTGAAAAATGTCGCTGTTCTTGCCTCCAATTAAAGCAGAATCCCTGGGCCATCCCCGCTGGGAAGGCGGGGGCACCGCTGCTCCAGAGCCACCTTCCAAAGAGACAGGCAGGAGGCAACTGGGGAGGTCAACGGGGCACACCTCTTGATTCTTCCCCCTTTTCCTGTTTTCTCTTTTATTTGGATTTTCTCTTTGATTTTTGTCTTTCCCTCATTTATTTCCCTCGAAGTCAACGTGGTCATTTTAAAAGTGTGACAAGGAATCCACAGCATCCAGCATCAAAAAACACACAAAGTTTGGAGCCCCGCCCACGAATCTTCCTACTTTTGGGGGACTCCCCTTCTGAAAGGGACCCTGCTCATTGTGAGCTAAGCCAGAGGGCAGTGCTCCCTGCCATCCATCCTGGGCTGAGACTGGCCTGGGCTGGCAGCATGCCCCTACGCCTTTGGAGGCCACTCCCAAAGGGCAACATCAAGACGGGGGTCTGGGTTTGGGGAACAGAGACACAGGGCACCACTGCAGGCCTGACTCAGAGACAGTAACTCTCCAGCAGGTGCGGAGTTGAGCAAACATTTGCCGAGCTCAGAGGCTGCACCAGGCACTGGGATCCGGAGTGGATGAGGCACAGACCCTGCCCCTAGGGAGCTCAGTCTAGGGGGAGGTCAGAGGTCTCATGCAGATCTCACTGGGCTAAGATCAAAGTGCCCGCAGGGCTGCATTCCCTTCTGGAAGTCCAGGGAGACTCTGCTTCTCTGCCTGTCTACGGCTGCTAGAGGCCACCCTCACACCTTGGCTCATGGCTCTTTCATCTTCAAAGTCACAGCAGGTCCAGTCCCGTTCCCACTGCCTCTCTCTGACCCCTCTTCTGCCCCCTCCTCTACTTTAAGGACTCGCGTGGTCAGACTGACCCAGGATAACCCCACCCCCACCTCCAGGCTAGCTGGGTAGCACCTTAATTGCATCTGCAAGCTGAACCCCCTTTGCCAGGTAAAGTAACGTATTCACAGGTTCCAGGGATTAGGGTGTGGACATCTCTGGGGGACATTATTCTGCCAATAGGCTGGTTGCGACAACACAGTTACATGGACGGGAAACCCTGTGCTCCCCCCTTTCTGTGCTATTTATATTACCCACAAACATGCAAACATTACATGTCTGAGAAAAACTGACAAGAGGAAAACCCCCCAAATGTGAGCAACAGTTATAGCTGCTCAGCCACCAATGCATCACACTTTTCAATACCCTGTGTGGCCCTTCTTCCCATGCAGACGTTTGCTTATTGCTGGCGAGGTATTTGCCCGCCAGGCTGGAAGCTGCCTGAGCGCCCAGCCTTCATCTGTCTTCCCCTTCCCCACCCACCCCAAGGCCTGGGGCAGTGGCAAGCCTGTGATGGTGACCACAGTGGACACTGGCAGAGGACTCACAGTGTGACCTCAGCACGTTCTAGTGCTTCGCAGGCACCGGCTCACTCAGTGCTCATGAGACCCTCAGAGGACACTGTTACTAAGCTCCACTGTGTGCACATGAGCAAACTCCTCCAGGCCACCTCTCTCAAAGTCACCCTCAGGGTCCTCAAAAGGGTCACTCGGCACTGTCGCCCACCTCCGCTAACAGGGACCAGTACTGACTCCATGTCCTGTCCTCAAACATTAATGTCTAATTTATTCTAGTGCTGACCTGGATGAAAACTTTTCCCAGAGAGTGAGTGGACGAGGCTGAAACCTCGGCAGGGACCACCTCTCGGAGAGGAGGGGGTGGGCTCTGTTCCTAGTCAGCACCAGGGGCCACCACTGCCAGGCTTGAGTCCCCAGGGCTGGGGGCAGCAGTGCAGGGAACCAGAAGATTGCTGCCGGGTGAGGCGAGGGAGAGTGGGCGTCTCCACCAGCCCAGCATGGTGAGAGGGGTGAGGACTGGGAACCACGTGAGTCCAGGTTAGAATCCTGGCTCTGCCACCTGGAGCTGTGGTCCTGGACGTGTGTCACCTGGCTGCCCTGACTCCCCAGCAGAGACCATGGGAGTGACTGAACAGTGACAACTAGAGGAGATGCACAAGGCGGCTGCACCCAGGGCCCAGAAGCAACTGCCCAGTCCATCTATGTTGCCACCGTCCCTTTTGTCTCCCACCCATTCTGGCCACAGTGGCCTCCCCTTGAACTTGCCAAGCATGCCCCCACAGCAGGAATTTTGTCCACGCCGTACCTTCTATCTAGAATGTTCCTCCCCAGACACCTGCATGGCTCACTCCTCACTTCCTTCAGGTCTCCACTCTCAGACATTTCTACGTAGAACAGTGGCACCTGGCCATCCCAAAGCAGCCCCCCTTCCTCTCCTCCTCACCCGAGTTTTCTTTCTTCCTACTGTTCATCACCATCCAGCAGCCCATAATTTTACATGCGCACTTATTCATAGCCTTTCTCACCAAATTAGAGTGTGAACTCCATGCGGGCAAGGGCTTTACCTGCTTTGTTCACCGCTCTATCCCCAGGGTCTGCAGTTCTGCCTGATGTCTACCTGGTGCTCAGAAGCATTTACAGAGGAATGAATGAATGCCCTCTACAATTTCAGAGGAAAAAACTCACGGCTTTACTGACATTCCCCCCGTAAGTGAGCTGTAATCATATTTCTGGCTACAGAAGAGAGTTACAGAAAATGAATTATACCTTGAGGGGTCTCTCTCTCTCTCTCTTACACACACACGCACACACATGGACAAGAGCAAGGAGGACAAAGGGCACACACAGCATGAGGCCAGGAGAGTCTGATGATCGGATTCTGCTGTGACATCTGACTCATAGGAAAGCTCCACGTTTGAGCTACACTCACTGTGTGGAACCTCTCAGCCTGACTGGTTCTCGTGGACACGCTCAGCTTGTCCAGACAACAGATTTCGAACACGTTCAAGCAGGACCTGAGAACTTGAGAGCAGATGGGGACAATGGTCACCTTTTCTCAAGTGCACCCCGGAGTCAGGTGCTTTTCAGAACAGGAGATTAATTCTACCTTTCGAAGCCGAGGTTCAGAGACGGCGAGTACTTGATTGGACTGTCGTCCCATGGCCAGTAAGCAGCAGTGCAGACTCACACCCGGGACTGTCCGACTACAGGGCCGTGAGGCCCGTCCATCACCCCACACCGCCTGGAGGTCTGCGTAAGACCAATGTCTGCGGGTCAATAACGTGGACATGCTCAGCTACTTGCTGTCCCCGGGAGGCGGGTCTCCACCACCAGAGCGGGTCATACCCTGAGGCAGAGAAAGGCCAGATGCCAACCCAAGAACCCTGATGGAGGAGGCAGATGGGACTCTACAAGGCAAGCACCAAGTCCACAGCCAACAAATGCCTACACGCAGCAGGGACCACAGGAGGTGCTGCAAAACCCCAAGACGAGCATCCCAGCACCAGAGGCCCTCAGCCTCGGACCAAACTTCAGTTATCAGCTACTTTCTAGCTGGGTCTAACTAATGCGTCTCAGTAGGTGTCCTCACCTGCTTAACACAGATAAGAGGGACACCAAACCCTGCCGGGAGGCTGTGGGGATGCAGTTATGCAAAGTGCCAGTGCCCAGGGAGGACCCGGGAAGGCTGAGCTGTTGATGTTGTCATTGTTGCTACAGGGCAGCTTTCAACTCCTCCCCTTCCAGTTGACAGACCCTCCCTACACTGCAGCATGGAGGTTCATGGGACCTCCCATCAAGCAGGCAGTCTGTACGTGGTTAGACAGTTCCAATGAGGTTAAAGCCCTTCTGCTCAAGGAGTAGAGTGGCCCCTTCTCCCTGCCATCCCCTCTGCTGCTCTGGAACTCCCAGGATGGTCCACACCTGGGCATGGTCAGGCTAGCCATCCACAATTCCATTACCTGTTCCCCAGAGGACAGGGTCTGCAAATCAGTCACTACTTGGTGGCAATGGGGGTACAAGAATTAAAGATGTGGGGTCCAGAACTCCACTCCATACCCTGAGAATGGAGATGCCACCCACCGGGGCATCACTGGGTGTGTGTTGTGTGCCGGTCATGATGTCCCCACTCAGGGCAAAGTATCTAACACAGCAGATACAAGTCCTGGCTTTCAGGAGTCCTGAGTTCAAAGTAGAGGATAGACAGATAATGGTCACATCATTTGGTGAGCCCTGTAATGGCGGAGAAGAGCACGGTCTGATCACTTAAGAGACCATAACTACACCATCTCGCAGACTCAGAGAAAGCTCCCTGGAAAAAGTTAGAGCCCTGCTGGGGCCCGAAAACCAGCATGAGAGAGGTGAGGGTGCGGGAGAGAGGGACAGCTGGGAGAGGGGCTCGGGAGGACGTGCTACGAGACACTTTACCATCCTTCAGATGTGGCGCTCCTACTGCAGTTAATAACACGTAAGGCGTAGTTAATTTTTAAAATCACCACCCAGGAAACCCACAGGCCTTGCTGTGCACAAACTGCCTTCCAGCCAGGCCTCTCCCCCTGCGGGCGCTGCTGCTGGCTCCACAGGAGTGAGCTGCAGGACTTCCCGTGCAATCCGCCTCGGGTTACCTTGTTACTTTCAGACCCATCATTCCTGCCAAGGTTTTTATGAATCTTGATTCTATTATCCTACATATTAGCCTTCCATCCTCGCTGTGCATCATTCACAAATTTGATAAGCCTGCTTTCTATGTCTTTATCCAAGTTGCTGATAAAAAACCTTTGACAGAAGAGGTCAGATTCAAGGTCCTGAGGCACGGCCCCAGACGGCACCCCTCCCCCAGCTGGGCCACAGATGCAGAGCCATGCCAGGACTCTCTGGGTGCTCTACATGTTCAACCTCAAACTACTGTGTTAGTCAGAAGACACCCCCTCCTTGAACCCAAAGGGGGCACAGGCTCAGTAACAAGAAATGCAATACCTCACTCATCTGGAACTCTGTGATGAGCACCATCCCTCCAGCAGAACCAGCAACCACAAAAGCCTCCAGGCCGGCAGATCACTCAAGCACTTAAAACAGGAGAGCTCCTCAGACCCTCAAGATAAACCGGCTAACTCTTATTTTATGCACAATGATGTTTACAAGGTGACCATCTTCCTTTCAAGGCCTTGGCAGTTTAGCAGCTTTAAATCAGAAGTGGACATAGAACCTGCTTTAAGAAAGCATACAGTCTGTAGCCTTTCAAGAAGGCAGAAAAAACATTAAACTCTAAGAAGCAAACCACAATAATTAAAATGCCGTTAGTGCACGGGAAAGAGGCCTTTGGTACACTTCAGTGCACCAAAAGCAATCCCAAGACCACCTGAGGGCCACTGGCTGCCAGCAGAGGTTAAATCATGTTCGGCATCCTTTAAATAAACAGAATATTTTTTAAAAATGCGTGACACAATGAGTGTCACTGACAGCGTGGGTGACATTTATTCATCCGGCAAACTTGCCCTGCACACTGAGATGCACAGGTGTAGTGTGAACGGTGGAAGGGTAGAAACGCCCGGCTGGACAGCAGTGACCCCGACAGGCAAGGTCCCTGCACTCACAGAGCTTACAACCAGCCGAGCGGGTGGCCAGTAAGCAGAAATGCTGATGAGTAATGCACAGCATCATTTCAGAGTAAAAGTCAGTGCTCCGGAAAAAAATAAAATGGGGAAACCTGATCACGCAATAGGGCGGGGCACGAGAAATGAAAAAGAATGTTCTGCAAAGGTTTCTCCAGCCAGAGACAGGACAGCAAGAACAGCGCGGAGAACCAGCTGGGTCCGCTGCTGCACGCTAAGAGGAATGCTCACTGGTACAGCCTTTCTAGGGGCAATTTGGAAAGTAGGAGGAAAAATGCTTTAACGCAGAAATTCCTCATCCAAGTATTAAGTAACGCATGAGCCAAAACGTTCAACACAGTGTTGTCTGCATCAACCAAAAACCAGAGACCGCCTACTGAAGTCCGACACCTGGGGGCTGACTGCATTAAACTAGTTGCCTTCATTTATGGGACTGCACTGCAGCTGTAGGGGAGGAGAACCTTTTCCCCTACCCTGCCGAGTTCTCAGCTGGGACCCCTATAACAGAAGACAGATTAAAAACAAGAGAAAAAGAAACAGTGTATTAACATGTATATCTCCTGTCCACGTGGAGGGTACTTGAGAGAAAGTGAGTAACTCAAAGCCGTGGCTTAGAACTCCAGCTCACATAGCACCCCCAGTAAAGAGCAAGAATTTGTGCGTAAATAACAGGGGAAATGAAAGGAGTTGGGGGCTTCCAAGGGCAGCAAAGTGTGGAAGGAAACTAATGATACATAAAGGATTGTTGTAAAATGTGTTATGTAGGTTCCTCTGGAGCCATCTCCGGGCTGATGGGACTCAAAGTTGTCCCACTGTCCAACCTCTGTCCTTCCTGGTAGACAGAGGAAGGACGGACACTCTTGAAAATGTATGACCTGCTTTTAGGCAACTAGAGAGAAAGCAAGGGAGCCTTTTCTGCAAATGCCTCTTCTCAATTTCCCTCAGCTCAAAATAATCTTTTATGCCAAAGTGGCATATCTGGGGGTAGCATATTCTGTTGACCTCCACAGCTTAAAAAAAAGCAAGTTGGAGAAAAAGAGGTTTTGGCATAGAAAGATATTGAGGGTATAATGCCAGGTGAAAAGGCAGCCTACAAAATTTTATTTCGAATGAGGTGTAGTTTATGGGCAGAGCAAGTATTATGTATTATGATGGGTGGGAAGCGGGACAGCATAAAAGAACACAAACTGAAATTTTAGCCGTGGTTTTCTCTGATTTATGGAATCCCAAATAATTTCATTTTCTTTCAATGTTTCTCTGTCTTGTATGAGTTTCCTGCACCGAGCCTATATATTTTTCATGATTTGGAAAAATCACTTATTTAAAAGAAAAGAATTCTAGCAAATGCAATTTGGTTAAAAGCCGTCCTTGTGGAAGAGGAGATGCAGCCACACGAAACGGCTCACCCCCTGGGAAGAGATGCGAAGTAAGTGACCGTGGGGTCTGCGCCTGGGAATGCGGACCTGACTTCACTGAAGACCCCGTACAAGAAGGTCGTGGGCAGTCAGCTGTGGGCATGGGATCCGAGGGGAATGGAGACCTTGCAAACCACGGGTTATGTCTGAACATTTAATCAAACACACATGGCCACACTCCCCCACAGTCACCTTCACCACCTCCCTGCTCTGTCCTACCCCGCACAGCCTCTAAATGACAAAGCCCAATGTGGGCAGGCCAGGGGTCACCCTTCCATTACTGGGCACCTGACAGAGTGGCAAACCCACAGGTTATCTCCACATAGCACCTGGCATTTTCTTCATTGCCTTTCTCCCTGGGGATGAAAAGTCGCCTCCCTTGAGTGACCCATGCCTTCCTGCAACTTTTCCTCTGAGCTTTTCTGTCTGTCCAGAGTGCCCCATCTTCCTGAGTACAGGCCCAGCGGACCCCGACTGGAAGAGCACCTTCCTCCAACAGCCAGAAGTATGCTCAGAAGTCACCGCAGTGCATCTCCCTCACTCCCTATTTCCAGAGCATCTACTGGGTGCCAGGAACATACCAGGGAATGGAGGGGATAGAAGGGACAATGGTGAACACGGAAGTCAAGGGGCCCCCCTCTCTAGATGCTCACAGTCAAGTGGGACAAATGCTTTCATAACCCAAGGCCACAAAGAGAACTTATACCTGAACTTATTTGCATCTCACATTGATCTGTACTTAGGATTTGCCTCAGTGCAGTGTGAAATGGAACCCAGCGCCATCCAGAGCAAGGCCTGTTTTCTGATTTCCCATGTAGGCTCATGATTTCCAGCACACCCAGCAGCAAATCCCAGGGTTACTTTCAAAACACCTCAGAAACAAACAAACAAACAAAAATCAGCACTAAGAACACTCCCTTCTGGAACACAACCGTCACAAACTTCTTTTCTATTCTTCTTTTGCAAACTTGAAATAACTGAATTTCCTCCAGAAATTATTTGACATACCTTCAGGTTCTCTGAGGAGAAAAACGAAACCCTCCAGCAAGAATCCTAAGGGCTGACACAGCAGTGGGGAGACTTTAGAGAACAGTTTTCCTGGATTAATGCAAAGCGGACGGCTCACATTCTCGAGGGACATGAAATCGGGATCCGCACTTGCGGCATCGAATACCCAGACAATTAATCAAGCTGCACTGGAGGCTCTGGAGGCTCCTTCTGCTGGCTCCCTGAAGGAAGGCCCCAGGTTCCAACAATGCCTGTTGTCATCAGAGAGTGGTTCCACTTGTTCAAGAAACAACGATGACGGTGGCCTAAAACACATCATTCTTATAAACAAGTGGCTCTTGGGGACAGGACAGGGCCAGGTGAAAAGGGGGCCGTTGGGAGAAGTGTATAGAAGAGGGCATTTTGCTCTGAAGGCAGGATGGGGAAATTTTTAGACGAGCAGCAACAAATGTGAAAATAATAGCTTACATCTGCGGCGTGCTCTCTGCGTGCCGGCATTCACCCCTGACAGGTTCCAGTAGGCACTGTTCTTATCCTCACTTTGCAGATTCGCAAACTGAGGAATGCACACAGATGTGGAGGCAGAATTTGGTGCTAGTCAGTCCGTTCAGATCCTGGGATCCTTGGCCCTAGTCTTGACCACATATGACTATCAGTCTGTTATGACCAAGAGGCACGATGGGCGGGGGCCAGTGTGTGGGTGACTCAGGAAAGTTATCCCCCCACCCAACTGCAACAACAGAGGGATGGGAACAAAGAGATATCAGAGCCAAGCAGGCCTGGGCTCCAATTCTACCTCCTGCTGGAGGTAAATGACCACCTACTGGCAAGTGACCAGAGATGGGTCACTCACTCCCCTCCCTGCACTTCAGTCTGCCCACCAGTGAAGTGGGGCAGTCACATCACTATGTTCAAGGAGCTCACTGCTCACAAAGCACAAGAGCCTCACCTGGCACCAGTAAGCACTCAGAGTGGGAGAAGTTGCTCGTGTTCCTGGAAATGAGCTGGAGAGCCAACAGCGAGGTCTACAGGGAGGAGAGCCGAGCCAACCCCAGGCCAAGCTGCTCCCACTCTGTGCAATGCTATTCTTCCCACGCAAGCCCCAACTCCACTGCACCCCCTAACTCCCGGCAAGTCCTCCTGCGCTGGCCACTCCCCATGCCACAAAGACTGGCCTGGCTGCATCTCGATCTCTGAGGAGGACCCTGCTATCTACCAGCAACATGACCTTGGCTAGGCAGGCAGGCCTGTGGCATCATGCATCCCCGTGTTCCCACAGCCCAGCACAGGACCCGGCACGAGGGGACACAGTCAGTGCACAGCTGAGGCTGCAGAAGTGAAGGAATGGACAGGACTCTGCCTCCCACTTCTGCTCCCAGGACAGGGGAATGGAACCCAAGAAATCAGCGTATCAGCTGCAGACATTGAGCCCCAAATGCAAGTGTTCTCAGCATGATGGGTGGTGTCCTCCAGGTGTTGAAGCTGGTCTGTGTGGGAAGAAACACCTACCTGAACTTTTGGTCTCATCCCTTTTCCTGATACTTAAAACCAGGTCCACAGGAGCCCTCGTGTCATGGAGGTTGTGTGGACGAGAGGACACCACCCTGAGGGGAAGCACGCGTGTTACCTCACGTTCTCCGGGAAAGTGGATACCCCACCGAAGTGTGGTAAGTACACAGGAGGCAACAGTCAGGACCTCCCTTTGCCAGCTTTACTGAGATGTGACAGCCATTGTATACGTTTATGGGGCACAGCCTGTTGGTATGACACACTTACTAACGCAAAATGGTTACCACCAGAGCACTGGCTAATACCTCCATCATGTCACATAACGGCCGCTTTTTGTGGTGGGAACATTTCAGATTTACTCTCTTAGCAGCTTCCCAATACATAATACAGCATTGTTCAGGACAGTCACCACGCTGCACTGGATGACTGGAACTTACTCATCTGAGAACTGGAAGTGGTAGGGAAAATGAGGAGATGCTGGCCAAAGAACTTTCCTTGGAGAAAGAGTTCGTTTTGCTAGAAAGCAGCCATCCTGCCTAGCTGCCTCACAGAGGCCATGGAGATCCAAATGACCCCAGTGGGACAAGGAAAGGACCAGCTCAATGCACAGAGTCTACGCCTTGTTAGGCACAGAGGAAGTCACATGTGACGGCAGCCTGGGGGGCCAAGAGCCAAGGGACTGAGGTTCTAGGCTCAGCTCTGGCACTCAGCGACAAGGAGGACCCAAGTGGCATCTTCTGTTTCTAAAAAAATGAAGAAGGTAAAGAGGAAAATGGAGGAGGGAGGGGAACAAGGCTGGAGACGCCCAGAGACTAGCCTCAGTCAGACATTGGGCATAATGCAAGTCACTCAATCACGCCTCTGGTAAAATGTCAACGTTCCACTTGCTCCGTGTTGTGTCATCCCTGTCATGTCCAGATGTCACTGAGGTTGTCAGTGTCATTTAATGATCAGAAAGCCTCACTACCAGTCCCTTCTCTGCCCCTCCCTGCACAAATCTGATGTAAAATGCACCAACACATAAAAACAAAACACGCAATTTAAAATTTCCACCGAAAGCACTTTCATGCCACTTATTAACAGTGTGACACTGGGCATGTTCTTTGCCCTCCCTAAGCCTTGATTTCTCATCCAGAAATATGAATTATAAATTTCCTAACCCACGAGTCGCTGCAAGATTTAAGGAATCAATTGCCTTAGCACGCTGTCTGGCATGTAGTGGTGCTCAGCAAATATTACTCATTAGTACTATCGTTGTCATTGTCAGATCATCATCATTACAATCATCCTCATCATCATCATCATCATCTACGGAGCCAAACTACCCCAGTTTTCTACTTTTAGCAAACAATAAAAGAATCTTTTACATTAAAAAAAATCAAAGCAAACCATCTCTGTTTTATGCGGCTTTTTATAAGTAAAGTATTCATAATTTAAAAGTCCAATTGAATATTTTTCCAATACATGGCTGAAGATCTTTCCAGTGGTCCACAAGACTGATGAAAGCATGAAACATCCAGGAACCACGGGTTTCCACCTTAAAAAAGGATAAATGTGGGACTTCTATGTAACTCGTCATCAGTATTATAAACTGTATTATGTATCATCAGTATTGTATTCAGGAATGATATGTTCATACAAGATATCACAGAAAAGCAAATGCTAGGAGATAGTCTTTGAAGTAGAAATTTCTCCAACTTAGGCTTTCTACTGAAACTTCAGCAGAAAGGGCCAAACCTTAGGAGTAAAAAACACATCCCAGAACTAAAGGACACACCTTAGGATCAAAGGAAAAACCAAAATAGACATATCCAAACAGAGCCTGGAACCAAGGCTCTCCGGGTTAAGGAGACCCAGCAGGTAATTACCTGCATGCAAGAACAAAACTCAACACTCATCAGAGGACAATTACAATCCAAAATCTATGCAATGCATGATGCACAATGCCCCACACACAATAAAATATTACCACACATGCAACAGATGGGAGCCATAATCAACAGAAAGAACAAAACACAATCACTGATCATCTAGTGTTGGAAGTAGCAGAAAAGGACTATTATAAATACAATAAAGGAAAATGGAATGCTAACAACTACTTGATTAATTTAAGATAGAAAAGGGAACAAAAAAACAGATGGGACAAATAGAAAACAAATAACAAAGTGGTGGACTTGTCAGCTTCAAAAATAAAAGAGCCAGTTATTTTACCAACAAGAATGAGTTTACTCAGGAACAGCAGAGGAATTACCATTCGTGACCTGCAAACTATGCCCAATGACAGGTAAGTGTGAAGAACAAAGGAGGAGAGTGTTATTTTTTTTAGAGAAAAGGGAGGAAGCTGGGAGCAGCAGTTATGAACAAAACTCCACTGGAGGGAAGTGAGAGTTCCGAGTTGCAGTGGCTTCTCATTGGCTGAGGGTGGTGGCTTCTCATTGGCTGGGCTATTGCTGGGCAAGGAGAAAATCTTCCTCCTCCTGTGGAGGTTGTAAAGTAAGCTTCCTCCTGCCCAAATTTTAAAGTAAGCTTCCATGGGAGGTACCCAATTGAAATACCCTGTCCAGAACTTCCCAAATGCACTTTGAATGAGGTTTTGCTTTATCAATTTCACAGTTTTAAACTCAACCATATCAATAATTGATTAACTGTAAATGACTCAAACACTCCAATTAAATGGCAGAGACTGACCAGAGTGGATAAGAT
>VMDR010009113.1:5508-34502 GCA_007922815.1 Macrotus californicus
TGTTTTATCTTTTTTTTATTAGCTGCTCTCTCCTAGTTCCTCTTTGTCCTTTTGCTCTCGATTCTGGTAGATTTCCTTGTATAGAGTTTAAAATTTTAGTTTTACAGACTCATTCTTACACAGGGTCCAGGACAAATAATGACCCTTTTTATTACGAGATCTTTTATTACAAAATCGTAAGCATGTAATTCTGTAACATAACAATATCACACTCAAGCACACTATATGACATTTTAGGTGAAATGTTCAAATTAAAACTATAAATTATTACACCCATATTATTACCCTATCAACCACACTCAAGCAAGCCTTACTTCTGCTGGGCCCTGCATTTTGATCACATCTTAAAATAATTATCTGGGTTTTTCCCATACATGCAAAATCTTCTCTTATTTTTCCTAGGATGCTAATTATAGTTTTTTAAATAGTTACTTTGATTCCTGCATTGTCCTGATTTCCTCCTTTCTCCTTTGGATCTGTTTATAATGTGAGATTTTCTCAAATGTTTGGCAAAGTGTGGCTGGTCTTCATATTTAATAGTGGGACCTTCATAGTTAATAGCTGATTGGAACCCATATGTCTGTAGCAGCTTCATTTGGATTGTCAGGTGGGACCCAGCTGTTCTGTTCGGGGTCCCCTAATGACACCATCTGGATGTCTTCCCTGGTATATGCCCATCCTGACCAGAGTAAAATTGGCAGGTCTCCTGTCCAAGAATAAAGCTTGAGCCTCCATTCAGGGAGTCGGGAGGGAAAAGAGTCCGGGGGTCTCAAGGTTTACTATGTGGATGCTTATTTAATCTCCCTCTCCATTTTCAACAGAGCACCTTGGGACTTTTGGTGTTTTTGAACTTGGTCTTGTTGTGGTTCACTGTGTGTAGGTGTATATGTTTTCCTCAGAGGAAAGCCTCCAGCTACAGTGGGACATCTAGGATCTAGTTAGCTCTCAATACAAACTTTTAAACATTCCTCTTGCCTTGAGTCCTGCCTCACCCCAGCATTTAGAGACACTCGCCACCTCCAATTCCAGAGCCTTTAGAGGGTTCTACGGGGAAGAACAGCTTAGGTCTGTCTCCTTCTTCTGCAGGCACTCAGCTTTCAACCTCTCCTGGCTCTGAAATTTCCACTCCACCTGCTTTCCCTGTTCTACCCTGGTTTGTTGTTTGAGTCTAGTCTCCTGACCTATTTGCCTTTGTGAGATTATACAAATTTCCCTTTGACTGTCACTTTAGTAAGGTTTGAGCAGAGTGGAACGAAAAATGCATCAGTCCTCCATCTTTAACACGAAAGTTTATCTGTAGATACTTTTAAGTTTTTTTGTTTTTTTGGTTTTGGAGGAGAGAAGAGAGGACGAAGGTAGACTAAAAGGAAACATGGATCTACTTTTTCCAAACTCTTCCTATACATCCAGAGTCCTAATGGCTGTAATGATTAGTTCTCAAGTACATTCAGTTCTTCCACTGCCTTTCCTGCCAGCTGCCCAGGACAGCTTCCAGGCTTCACCTCCCCTGCTCCAGTCACAGAGGACAGGGTGCTGTTTGGTGGTCTGCCAGAATGAAGGTCTGGGGCCCTCAGTGGAACACCACAGGCTCTAAGCCCCCATCATGCTGAGTTCATTTGGCCAGCCATTTGTCCACAGAGAGTAAGTGCTCTGAGGCACATTCCAGAAGAACTACCATAAGCATCCTTTCCCTTGAGCTGAGACTGTTGGTCCATCAAGAGTGTCCAACCCATGGCCTGCAGGCCTCATGTGGCCCAGGATAGTGATGAATGCGTCCTAACACAAAATCACAAATTTACTTAAAACGTTATGAGATTTTTTTGTGATTATGTGTCACAATGTATCTGATGTGTGGCCCCAAACAATTCTTCTTCTTCCAGTGTGGCCCAGAGAGATGCCAAAAGCTTGGACACCCTAATAGTCCTTCATTTTCAGGATCTTAGTTCCTTCATGTATAAAATGGAATATTAAATCAAAAACTTTCTCAGGCTACTTTTAGCTTTGATATTCCAAGGTTGTGTTAAGATGGAAAAAAAGTAAAAACAAACAAACAGAACCAAGCTATCAAAATAATACAACTACATATCCAAAAACAATTCATCAAATCTTTGCTGGGTGTTTAGTGTACAACTCTGAAGAATATCAGTCTTCAAGGAACTTGCCGCATGGTAGGGAGTAACGTCACACATAAATAACCCATTTTAGGTGGACAATGGGAGGGCCCATTAGAGTGGAGCAGAGAAATACTGCTGAAGCACAGAGAGAGATGATTTCCAGCTGAGGAGTCCTGGAAAGACTTTGTGAGTAGAAGCAGTTGAGGCAGGAGACAGAAAGCTCTCTGAAACTACAGCTGCATGAGATTTGAAAGGCTTTGACCAAGGAATAGACCTGGAAGTTCAGTGTTCTAGAGGGTTTAGCAAGAAATGATAGATGGTAGCCCAGGATAGCATCTGGAGTCAAGAAAACCCAGCAAGGGCTGATGAGATATCCCAACAGGTTATCGCTGATCTCTCCAGAGCCAGTGATATTTAGAAACCCAGGCAGGCAGGCAGGCAGGCAGCATTCTGAAAATCTGTCAGCAGAGTACAGGGCGCTAGCCATCCGTCTAAAGTTCAGGGGCAGGATTCTCTGCAAAGACAGTCTTTACAAGTAGGGGAGGTTTTGCCAAAAGCAGAGCAGAGCTCCATTTACAGGGGATACTCAGACACCCACAGGCCAACAGAGGCATCTAGTAGACCTGAACAGGACTTCAGAGGACTGATTCTTAGGAGTAGGTTCCACCCTGGTTATCAGACCTAGGTGTGGTTGAATGGGACCATGGCAATGTTAAGTCCCAGAGTATCAGGATTCTTCCTACTTTGAGGCTAAGACATGAGGTTGCTGGGGATGCAGGGGGAGCAGCAGTCAAGAACACCTGTCTATGAGAAATTTAAGGCTTTCAAGTTTGGGAACCATTATAGTGAAGAATGTGGATAGAAATTAGGACTAAGGAAGGCATTCCGGGCAATAGTGGTAGCAGGAATATAGAAGAGAGGTTGAGAATTGCAGAGAAAGTATAAAAAACTATAGTGTCACCCTAGCTGGTGTGGCTCATTGGATTGAGCACAGGCCTGTGAGCCGGACGTTCATGGGTTTGGTTCCCTATCAGGTCACATGCCTGGGTTTGGACCAGGCCCCCATTTGGGGCAAACAGGAGGCAACCAATTGATGTTTCTCTACCTGTCTTTTGCCCTCCCTTCTCCTCTCTCTGAAAATAAATAAATACAAATATTAAATAACAAAACAAAACAAAAAAAACTGTACTGTTCTAGTGTGACCACAGCACAGATTGTGAAAGGAGAAACTAGGGCAATAAGTGGACATACAGAGAGGCTGGCGCAGCCGGGGGCTCCCATGGAAGCTGTGCTCAGGAATCTGTCATAAAGCCTACAGGCAGTAGGTCACAGCGGAATGAGCTCATTAAAGCACAGGCTGCTGGGGACATGGCCGGTTTGGGATGAGTCAGATAGGGATGATAACGGCCTGAACCAGGGTAATTTCAGGGATACTAAGGGACAGAGAGTATGTATTATAGTGTCTAAGAAGGACTTCAAGTTTTTCCATGTGGTACTAATAAGAACTTAAACTGGCTTTTTTTTTCATGGAGAAATCATTGTAGCCAGTTCAGACTCAGTTTCTCAGTTTCTGTGTTGGCTTTCTTAGGAGGAATAATCTGTGACCTTGAAATAGAGTCTGTGTTGCCAACAGTTTATATGGGGCTCATATGAGGAAGAATCCCATTGTCATGACTGACATTATAGTGTGACATTGGGCCAATAATTAAACTGGTGAGTGCGGGTTAAACTATCATTATTAACACTATGAGAGCAGCTACTGTTTATTAAGTGCTTTTTATACACCAGCCAATGTATACATCTTATCTTGGAACCTATGAAATCAGATCTACTGTTTCCATTATACCTATGAGAAAGTTGCTGAGTGAATAAGGCAAAGTGAGCATGTTCACACAATGATTAAGTAGCAAAACTAAGTTTCAGACCTTGGCCTATCAGAGCCAGTATCCTGTTTCCAAGAAAGGTCCTGCTCTGCTTACTAAGTGTAGTCTTATTTATCTTTATGTGGGGGGAAAACATGTAAACTTAGTTCTTTTCCTCTTTGAATCCTTGTAACCATAAGTAACATTTCTTTAAACCATCATGTGTATGGGTGCACATGCACATACGTGTAGCCATTTATGCATGCATGTGAATATGTGTATTTTGTGCAAACTGAACAAGTGCCTGAAATCTTCCTTTCATTTCTTACAGCTTCATGGTCCTCTGCTCACGTTGGCTGACCTGGTAGACCTGTGTGTAGACATTTCAAAAGGCTGTGTCTACCTGGAGCAGCTGCACTTCATTCACAGGTACGGCAATATTCTGGGTACAAGGTTCCTGTGGGCATTGGCTCGACAGCCATCTGCAGTTTGGGTGAAACAAGAAAATAATGAAACGTTTTTATTCCTTCAAAATAACAGTAATTCTAAAAAGAGTTTCACCTTTCTACAGACCTACTAGTATTGTTTGATCTCTGGATCTTTATTATTATTATTATTAAATATAGCTTCTGCCGTAGGGATCTGGCAGCTCGAAATTGTCTTGTCTCTGTGAAGGACTATAGCAGTCCATCACGGATAGTGAAGATTGGGGACTTTGGACTCGCAAGGGACATCTATAAAAATGATTACTATAGAAAGAGAGGAGAGGGCCTGCTCCCTGTTCGGTGGATGGCTCCAGAAAGTTTGATGGATGGAATCTTCACTACGCAGTCGGATGTATGGTGAGCTTACAGACACAGAAAAATGTGGGCAGAACCATCCAATGTCAGAGCCCAAAGGGATCTTAAAAGGTGTTGTAGCCCTGGTTGGGTGGATCAGTGGGCTGGAGCATGGTCCTGTACACCGAAAGGTTGTGGATTCGATCTCCACATACTTAGACTGCAGGTTTGATCCCTGGTTGGGGTGAATGCAGGAAGCAACCGATGTTTCTCTCATATGGATTTCTCTCTCTCTCTCACTCTCCCCCCTCACACACTTCCTCTGTCTCTCAAATCAATAAACATGTCTTTAGGTGAGGATCTTTTTTTTTTTTAAAAAGGGCCCTGGTGTGGCTCAGTGGACTGATTACCGGCCAGTGAACGAAAGGGTTGCCAGTTCGATTCCCAGTCTAGGACACATGCTTGAGTTGCAGACCAGGCCCCCATTAGGGGGTGGGCGAGAAGCAACCACACACTGATATTTCTCCCCCTCTCTTTCTCCCTCCCTTTCCCTCTCTAAAGATAAATAAATAAAATCTTTAAAAAATAAAATAAGTTTAAAAAAAGTCTTTTAATCTTTTTTTTTTATGTGAGAAAGCAGAAGACTAGAGAGGCTGTAATTTGCCTTAAGCTAAAGTGAAAGCTCGTTTCCAAGGTGGGACTATTCCTGGACCTCATCCCTCCCTCCAGTCAGTGTTGAGCCATCATCTTACTAGTGTATGTGAAGTAGCTACATTTACTGCAGATATTTGACTAGTCCCCCCAAGGGTAGGGATTTTGACTAATAGGAATTGGTACCTATGAATTAATGCCTAAGTATGTGTCTAAATGACTCCTATTTAGAGATGTTTGGTCATTAAAGTAAACTTTAAATCACGGATCTCAAAAACATTAGGACTTTGAGGAGGTTTGGAAATGTCTTCAGCATTTGAATAAGACCCCTTATTGTTGCTGTTGACCTCAAACTTTTGATGAGAGCTGCTCAAATGTAAAAATTTATTCAATAACTTTTAGGCTGACATGGCTCTAGGCACAATTGGGGATGGGGTAAATTTGGTCTTCAGTGCTGCCCATTTTTATTCATGCCTTCCTCTTCATGTTTACTAGCACTCAAACTCAGGAAAAAATGCTAAAATGCTTTCTCATTCACCCTAAGTATGTCTGCCTAATGGAGGTCTGCAGTCCAGGTTTAGCCAGAAAAAAGGAGCAAAGTGAGTGTGTGTGCGCGTGCATGTACGGAGCCTTCCTGTCACCTTTGAAGTGTTCCTGGTAGGCAGTTGCTTGTTCTACTTTTTCTTGTGATCAACTTGCTTTTAAGTCTCCCATTTGCCTTTTATGGAACCAATCATTCCAATCACAAAGTATAGGCTTATAGCCGCAGGAATATTATGTTGGAGAAACTACTATAAACATGAGGTTTGTAAGATGTATAATTAGAGCAAACTCTCTAATATCCTAGGTCTTTTGGAATTCTCATTTGGGAGATTTTAACTCTTGGCCATCAGCCTTATCCAGCTCATTCTAACCTTGATGTCTTAAACTACGTGCAAACAGGAGGGAGACTGGAGCCGCCAAGAAATTGTCCTGATGACCTGTAAGTTACAATTACATTAGTGTAAGTGTCCTCCAAAAAGACCACGTGTTGTGCAATCCTATGACTCATTGGTATAGTATTTAAAAATAAAAACTGGTATTTATATATTTGTATATCCTACATAAAATATAAATTGATTGTAACAGTTTACTAAACACATGATTTTATATATATATATATATATATATATATATATATATATATATATATACATACACACACACACACCATCAGAAACAAAATTTGGAACAGTAGAATATACTTATACTCTCGGTTAGGTGAATTTTAATAAATAAATAAAAGCTCTTTTTCTATATGGGTGTGTATACTGTTTCACTTTGGAAGGTATGATTTGGCTAATATCTTAATCTGCAAAATAAAAGATTCTGTTAAGTAGGAATATATTATTTAAAAGTTGTATTGCATGTGTTGATATAGCTGACATTGAGATATAGTACTAATAAAAATTATATAAATTGTTATCTGTTTATGAACTTAACATGTAATGACTGAATATTAGTGACTCTATCAAGTTGATTCTGGCCCCTATTGAATTCTAATAAATTTGTAATCCTCAAAGAGTAGGTGATCTTGATCTAATTGTAAAAGAAAACAAGCCAAGCTATTTTTGCTAACCCAGTACTAACCCAGCTTCTCGTGAACAACCTCAGCAGAAATGTCTCTGCTGCAGTGTGAGGACGAAGGCCCTTCTCAGCAGTCAGACTGTCGACATTCCAGAAAATGTCGACCTCACTCTGAAGGGACGCATAGCTATTGTGAAGGGCCCCAGGGGCACCCTGTGGAGGGACTTCTATCACACCAATGTAGAACTCAGTCTCCATGAAAGGAAAAAGGAGAGGTGACAAACGGTGGGGAAATGGAAAGGAGTTGCCACTGTTCACACTATCTGTGGTCACGCACAGAACACGGCCCAGGGTGATACTTTGAGATTCCGTGACAAGACGAGGTCTGTGTGCTCCCACTGCCCCATTGATATGGATGTTCAGGAGAATGGTTCTCTTGTTGAAATCAGAAATTTCTTGGGTAAAAAAATATATCTTCAGGGTTTGGAAGAATTCAGGCATTGCATTTTCATTATCTCAAGACCAGAAAGATGAGCTGATTCTTGAAGAAAACTACATTGAACTTGTATCAAATTTAGCTGCTTTGAGTCAGCAAGCCACAATAGTTAAAAACAAAGATATCATAAAAAGTTTGGGTGCTATCTTGTTCCTGAAAAAGGAACAGTTTGCAGGCTGATGAATAAGCTTCAAGTTGTTCAGCTATAGAAAGAACAAGGTGCCAAATGATTCCTCAGACTTGTTTGCAATATTTTACACGTGCAAGAAAAGGCATGTATGGATTTGAGAAAAACAATTAAGTCTTGAGACTTTTCCCATGAGGGGTTTTACCCAGGAAGTTTCTAAAAGAACATGCAAGCAACGAGTATAAATGTATCTGTTATGTGCACAATACCATACCAAGGACTGTATGATACTCAGAGGTGTTTAAAACAGGGTCGTGTTTCTTCAGCATCTCAGAGAGTATTTTGAAGGAAAAGACACTCAGATGGAGCAGCTGGATAACAAGCCAACATGTAATAAAGTGCTAAACTGTGTGGTACAGGCAAGTGCAGAAGGAATTAGCAGTATGCGGATACACACCACGATTGTCCTGCCTTGACTATGCTGTGTTATTTAGAGGATTATTCAGACTGGAGCCAAAAGATGATTAAGAACTGGGCACCTTGTTTGGATGTTTTCCTGGTGGATGTTTTTGTATTACTTAAACCTTCCAGCTAGAAGAGGAAGATTTGAATCACCGCTCGTTTATGATTTAGCTTTTACAGCATCTGGGATATTAACAGGGAGATTAGTGATGCACATACCTGAACAAGTTTGATGATAGTACCTAGAAATATGCTTCAGATATTTTAGGGACAGATGGGAAGAATCCTGTAAGTTAGGGATAAGAAGCTATACACAATTTGAAAAACTTTGATCAAGGTTTGAGAAAAAAGCCAGCCTACCTAAATATGAAATACATTTTTATTAAATAATAAGCACTCTAATCATTACTTTGTATCTTTTACATATATATCAAACACTCATAAAATTTTCCCAGAATTTCAATCACATTAAATTTTCATTATGTTGTTAAAATTTACCTGTCATAAGCACTTTAGGAATCACTGAGCTATATATTTTGATTGATACATTCATTTATATTGTTTGGGGAACAGAGAGGAAGATAATTAATTATCGACTGTGGAGCAGAAAAATGTAGGTATGTTGAACTTTGCTCTAATCCAAAGGTATCCAAAATGCAACTGGAAGGGGAAGGAGAATACGTGCTAGAAAAACATTCCTGATTACAAGTAGGAAAAGATAATAGTCTACATAATATTTCCTTGATTATTCAGCTGGATACATTCATGCTCTAATTAAAAATATAGTTATCATGAAGCCAAATTTTCCACTGGTGGTTTTGAAGTCCATTCAAACATCAGTAATTGCAAAGTGAACAATGCTCCCAGCTGTCTCTCCAAGTGCTATATAACTCTCGGAGCCCAAGAAAGGTTAACTCATTGCCAACCAGGAAAACAAGCTGTGCTAGGAAATGGAGCTCTCAGCAATGCCATTCAATCTGGCCAAGGCCTTAAGTTGTCACGATAAAGATTAACTACTCTCCTTAGAGTACAGAGGGAACTGACTTTTATTTGAAGCAGTTCTATGAGATCACAGGCCCAGCTTAGAGGGTTGAAAGTCTGCACCGAGCCACGCTGCACCTTCTATTCACTGCTTAAATTCTCAGCACCTGGCTGCACTCGGGGTCAGGTGAGCCTATAGACGGCTATGCTGTGTTCAACTATTAATGGAATGTGGGAATTCAGAGCATTCCCCCTTCTTCCCGTAGCCTGGGATGTACCGAGGAGAGCACAGTCCTCGGTGTTCTCTTCAGCTTTCAGTGCACACAACAACCGCACCACTCTCAAGAAGAAACAGGATCAAAGGACAATCTACTGCAAGTGACAGCTCTTTGGGGATCTCTGACAGATGTATTGCAGTGGCAACCAGAATTACCAGAGGGTTCCTCAAATGGATGGAGCCACAATGAGAGAACATGAGGTTCACCATCTTATTTTTACTCCTTAAAAATATGTGCACTCAGATGCTAATGAGTGTCCCCAGGATTGGAATAATGAGTAAGGGAGTTCTTAAAATCAATATTTTGTGTGCCTCGTTTAAATACCTATAGACACTCACCCCCTTAATACTGAAAGATGCCATAGAGTTTTCTTCTGTTGGATCTTAATTGATTTATGAATCCAAGGCCTTGACTCATAGACACTAAAAATGAATATGGTTAATGAGCCTCATGCTATTTTGAAAAAAATAAGGCAAAGAGTAAAGGGCTGGCATAGTGAATGAAGGAATTTGAATCTGAACACTTAGCTAAATGAGATATTTTAAATATAACGAGTATGTATATGTGTAGAGCTGAAACAACCAGCCCAGATAAATTTTAACAACAGTAAAGTACTTGTACATTTATTTAGAGTAATATGTTTGAATATTGTAACTATAAATGAGTGCAAGTATTTAATGCATGATATTGAATTATGACAAGTGCCTATTTGTAAGGAAAGATTTCTATGCCAAAGGAATACTTATTAATTTACCTGAAGGATGTAAGAAATGCATTTTCAGGATTAAATTCTTGAAAGCTTCTTCACTTTATTACACTGCCAGGTTAGTGCCATTAAGAGCCCAAGTTGTACTCTTTACTTTTAAATGACTATTGCTTTATAGAGTTCCTCTTTGATTAATGTATTGCAAGTCAGTGTTCATTTGTCCCTGGATCAGGGGACAGAAAGGTTTTATAGGCTACAAGGTCATATGTTTTTGCCATCAGATTATTAAGAATAATGATTATATTCAGTGTAGATTAAGTCTCTGTCAATGAAAAGATAGGAACATCTACTTAAATAATTGCACAGATTAAACAAGAGGCGGGACTTTCAGAGGGCAGTGTGCAGGGGGGAGGTGCGCTGTGGCCAAGTGGCAACATGGCTTCCGTCTCCTCCTCTCCTTCCCTCTGGCTTTTTCTTTCTTTCTGCCCTAAATAATTTCCTTTCAGTGTCTTAAAATCCTTTGTAGAATGAGGCAGGTCATAAATCAGTAAAACAAGTAAAAATTGTGTGATTGAAGTATGAGAAGTCTTAAGAGATTCTATTTTTTGCTGATATCTCTGAATTAAAACTTTTTTTTTCCAGAAAGAAAATGCTTCCTGTCGAGAATTATACTTTACTTTCTACTTATACCTCCTAAAACAACCCTTAGGCTAGTCATCAAGATTCTACTTAATTACTTAAAATATTTAAAAATATTTTATTTTAAATCTAATCATTCTTCATTAGGGTCATTGTATCAGTCCTGTTTCTAAATGTCCTGTTTCTATAAAAGATTGGGTTCTCAGCTGTGATTCTAATTTTTAAAAGAATTGAGCCAAATTTGCCACTCTGTATCCAAAATGTGAATTCCTGGTCATAAATATGAGAAGACATCAGATCAATACTAGGAAATAGACCAGTATCAGGTTTCTCCATAGTGCTCCGTATTCAGTACTAACTCTGACCTGAGATGCTTGTCAAGAAATGAGAGAGATGGAAGGAGAATGTGCACACCACATTCAAATGAAGTGGAGATTGTAACCCTACAATAGATACGAGCTAATTTCAATACAATACCCATAGTCATTTGCAGATCATTGTCACCTATGATTGAATATATCCTTGCTCTAGCTCCATTGCCTTTGCCTTAGTCCAAACCACCGTTAGCCCTCACCTAGTCTTCTTTGATAATGTCCTTACTTCCAACTTGCCCCTCTACCACCCATCTCCCACACCCAGCAGCTAGAATAATCCTTTAAAAATATAAAAGTCATGCCTGTTTAAAAACTTTCGACAGCTTACCATTGTAGTGTCGGAAGTCCCCTCCTGGCCAGGTCTACGCGGCCTGCGTGATCTCGCTTCCTCTCTGACCTCATCTCCTCTGCTCTCCTCAGTGACAGCTCTCCAGCCACACTGGCTTCCTTTCAGACTCTAAAAGGTGCCAAGCTCTTTCCAAATTTAGAAATTTACACATGCTTTTACCTTCTTCTAGTGTGTTCCCTGACTCCCATCCCCACCCTATTCCCATGACTAGCACCTTATTTTCCAACAAAGTTCTCTAGCTTAAATGTCACCTCTGCAGAGAGGCCTTCTGTGAGCAACTTACCCAAACTGTTCCATCTTTGTTAGGTTTTACATTGTTTTCTTTAGGACTTTTTAAATAACTTGTATTTTGTAATTTTATATTTATCTGTTGATATAGTAGTCCTAATATTTTTAAATATTTCTTAATTGATGTTTCTTTATGAGTTTTTCTCTCCCTGCTCCCAATCAGCCTTATAATACCAGAAAAATAAATAAAGAGAGAGAAAGAGTAGAGAGAGCAGCTACTTGACCTTCTTTAGGAAGGCAATAGACCTGAAAACCAAGCCTGGAGGGGAGAGGGTTATCTAGAATCCTTTAGCTTCTTGTTAGTGTATTAAATGCCAGTTTGGGTGACTAGAACCTACATTCTATATAAGGATGATCTAGTAAAAAAGAGGAAGTTTATCTAATAAAAAAGGAAGTGAGTAGAAACACTGCTCATGCTAAGCCCTTGGGAAGCACAGGAAGAAAAGACCTTGACAGATAAACGCAGGAGGGTGAACACGTTGGATGTCTAGGTCCTGCAACCTTCTCTGTAGGGTTCAATCAGATTAGGTGTGGGCAACATCAAGGGCATGGAGCAACTGCCCACTCCTCTCAGTGTGGGAAGATGGCAAGGAGATTATTGAGCAGGGGACACCCCACACTGACATGGAGGCCCAGCATCATGAAGGAGGTAGAATGGCATGTTCACACAGAGGATGTCTGGTTCAAACTTTTAAGCATCCTTTGTTTCCCACATGCGTGAACTTTCTGGTGAAAGCTAGAGATTAGGCCAGGGAACACCCTGTGGGCATGCAGCAGAAACAGAAATGGATTCCCTGGGCCTTGTCTACAGATATAATATGCAGTGCAGCCTCAGGACAGAAAAAGCCATGGCTAGAAAGAGGAAAAGAAAGACCAGTTCACTGGGGAAGGGCCAAGGTAAAGAGAAGACAAGGTAAAGAGATCATAGACTGCAGATAGACTGGTGCCCACAGCAGGATGGATCAAACCAGTCATTGCTATGGAATTACTGGTCATTCCACTCTGAGACTTGTGAAGATCCAAGGGACTGTGGGGTCCAAAGGATCCCTCACTGTGCCCCTATACATCACACAAGACTTTCACCCAACATATGTCCTGACATTATCTTGGAGAAGAGCACAGAGGGACTAGAACTAGCCTAAAAATAAGAGAGATTGAACTATTATCTAGAAAAGACTGAGCATTGCCTACCAAGATTATTTAAAATACTGAATTGAACTAGGTTGTGAATTGCATTCATTAAATGAAGTTAATTTTCTTCTGCCAGATGGAGGCTCTGAGAAAGACCTAATTAGTTACAAGCAATATAAAAGAGCTACATTTTTTTCCTGCCTGTACAAATTGTAGTGAGATGAATTTTATCATCTTACATTTACAAAGCAAATGTATTCCTATGAGGACAGATGCCACACTGACACATTGTTAGCTCTTGATACACTGCTGGTGTAATAAATGTTCAATAAATAAATTAATGAACAAACAGACACTGGTTAGGAGTGTTGCACAGACATTTCTAGAAACTGTTAAGGAAAAGTTAATATTTAATCAACCAGCTGTTTATGCCTGGGGAAACTGAGTCTCTTGACAGAGTAAGGGGAGAATAAAAACATTAGAATCAAATACGGTTTCTGCTTCTGGTTGTGACACTAAATGTCTGTGTGGCCTGGAGTAAACTTCGATTTTTGTTTTAGATATTCAGATATGAATGAAAGTCTTTTTAACCTTCAATAACTTTTATAGCTCTTAGCTCCCCTATGTGTTGAGGGAACATTTTCCATCTATCTTATCTATCTTATCTATCTATCTATCTATCTATCTATCTATCTATCTATCTATCTATTGAACTATCTATCTATCTGCCTGGATTAATAACTGCTAAAATATTGTCAGCTTTTCAAAAGAAAATTGTTATCTAATAAAGGTAGTAATTTTGCAGGTTACTAGTAAGGGATCGAAAACTTTGTGCTGGTTCATTTATATCAATTATGGAAAATTGGCAATAACTCAAAATCTTTTTCTCCTAAAATGACCTTTCCTGGGCTTTGTTATCAGTAATTGTTGCCTAAAGACATCCAATTGCCATTTACTTTCCTGCCTTTATGCCCACATCCAGGTGGAATTTAATGACCCAGTGCTGGGCTCAAGAACCTGACCAAAGACCCACTTTCCATAAAATTCAAGACCAGCTTCAGTTATTCAGAAATTCCTCCTTAAATAGCATTTCTCAGTGCAGAGAAGAAGTGAAACCCCATGGAATCAGAAATGAAGGCTTTGAAGGTAAGTTTGGTTATTTGTCAAAATATTCTGGTTTTCTCTCCATCATAGACTGAACAAGGTTGAAATGGGAAATAGAAGACATTTTACAGTAAGTAAAAAGAATAGTATACTTGCATCATCTTCATAATAACTAAGAGCTTATTTTAGTTGTCTTTAAAAATAATTTTGATTTGTACACTAAATTAAGAAAAGAGATGTGGTCTGTGAATTTATAATCTCAGGTAGTAAGGAGAAAGATTAACCTGTTGTTACACTACATTGGCATGAGGTCTGTTCTCCCCCTCCACCCTCACAGCAGTTTGGACCTCAAGTGCAGAGGTGAGTTCATTACAGACTCCTAGTTTGTAATCCATTATTGTCACTGGTCTAGGCAGGGCTTCTTTTTTATTTTGTTTGTTTAGTCCCTTTATCTCTCTATTCCTCTTTTGTTCCACTTTCTTCCTCCCCCTGCCAGACAACCATCTTAATGTTTTTGGTGTCTACCTGTTTATCTATCTATGTTCCTACTAATTGTACGTTGTATGCACAGGTGCTACTGTGTTATGTAATGCTTCTTTTTTTTTTCCATCAAGCACTGAGAGCCATCCATGTTGATATGCGTACATCTAACCTGTTAGTTCCATCTGCTGAGTATTTTTGCAATGATTATTGTAGTGGGTCATACCTTGCTGCAGTCTAGTCTGATTCCACAACTTCAGGATTTTAGTAATCAAAAGAAGAATCTTCTGGAGCCATTCTACAGTGATGGACAGGCTAAGCTTTGTAGTTCTATGAAGAGCATGAAACATAATTAAAAGATGGTGGTCACTTGATTCATTTCTAAAACCAGATTTATAATACAATTGCTTCATTGGCTGCAGCAAAATGAATTTTAAAATGACCCTTTCCAGCTGCTTTAGAACTCCTCCCCATTATTAGTTCACAGTCACCCCACTTTTTTTTCAAATCCAAGAGTTTAGATACAAACCTGGCAAGATGGATCATGACTCAGAATCTCTCAAAAGTTAGGCCTCTTGGTCTTTGCAGTGACTGGCTGGTGACTGTCGCGTAGTCTCCTCACTGCTACAGCCTGTGGTGACACCTTCACCTTGACTAATAACAGGGAAAAATAAGAAACTCAAGGATATATAGCCGCTTGCTTTGTTTGCTGTGTTTCTGATTACATATTTGGAGTAACATGAATGGAGATATGACTCTGATCATGTGACTTCTTTGACATAAACATCTAGGTGACAGATTGGAAAGGTCCTGCTTTCTATTCACATGCATAACTTTGTCAGATAAGCCTAGTTAACCGTCTCACACTGTCTCTACCTGCTTTCTCATTGTGGGGCTGAGCTGATTCTAAGAGTGGGGCTGAGACCTGGGGAGTTACAACTGCTACACAGCCCCGTCCTTGTGGAGGGTTCTGGACATACACTTGCCTATGTGAAGAGCACACAAGATAAGGAAAAACATACCTGCAAGCATTCTAGATGCTATCGAGTCCATCTCATTTTCTAAGCATTTACTTAATGCATTTCTCTGAATGAATTTTGATAAAATTTTTCAAAATTATTTCAACAAATACTTATTAATTTTTGCCCAAGGTGTCATATTAAGCACCTGAATTCAATGTGTTTCATTGGGCTGCTTTAAAAAAAAAGAAGAGGCAAGCATATTTCTTTCTCTTGAGAGACTAGAGTCAGTTTCCTTAATTTTATATGTGAAGTTTCATAGTGAGCTCTGTTTCTACTGGTGAATTTGAGTTGTCCCTCTCATAGGACTATGTCTCTATCCACAGGAAAGATGAGCATCCTGGTTCACTATTGAATGATACTGTTTTGCTCAAGCCATTTGAATCTGCTCCTGCTTGGCTTGGTTCTTATTTTTGTAACCTGATGTGTGAAAATATTAGAGGAACCACGATCTGGAGTGGTGTGCTAGTATGTAAATGAAGTCTTTTGTTCCTAAGATAGATAAATTGCAGTAACTGGGTTGAGTTGAATGTGTAGATATCTGAAAGGCAAGCAGCACCTGGTTTTACATTTTTCCTTACAAATAAGCTTACTTTTAAAGATTTGGTGAGCAGATGATCTTATATCGTATCTTCTGCTGGAAGCCAAGAGGCATTCCACATTGCCAATGAGAGGAAACCCATGTTCTGTGGGAGTCCAGAGGAAGGATGCTGAATCCACACTGCGTGGCAGAGAGAGAGTTAATAAAAGCCACTGGGAGGAGGTTACTTCTGGCTGAGTTCTGCAGGGTGGTGAGGAAAAAATCGTATTTTGGAATAGCAGGAGCAGTGTGTAGAAAGGCAAGCAATAATAGAGAATGAGGTATGCACAGATCTGCATGTTGCTTATCATACATGAGGGTGGGAAATGGCAAGTGATGAAACTGGAGAGATAGTTCAGGTAGGAAATGAAAACTAATGAAAGCTGAATGAATGAATGGTAACAGGTGTAGAGGAAGGAAATGGACTCAGAGTTACCACAGAGCTAGGTCTGTAGGACATGGTGTCTAACTTGGTGCGGGAGAGAGAAGAGGTAATGGTGAATCCCAGCGACATGAGAAGCTCGGTGAACAGCAGTGCTCTTCCCAGAGATAGGGCCACAGGACCAGGAACAGGACTGACATGTTTGGTTTGAGCTGGGTGTGGGATAGGTGGAGAAGCCCAGTATACAGTTGAAAGGTCGGTCCTGTAAATATAGGTAACTGATGTCCAGCGTCTGGATGAGGCCATTGATTTCCAGTGCACAGACTAAAGAGAAGTGAACAGTGAGTGAGACACAGAGAACTGCCAGTACAGGAAGGACTGACAAAGAAATATGGGAGGGTGGTGTGGAGAGGAGTAGCCAGAGAGAAGAGGAAAGCTGTAAGACTGCATTGTCATGGAAACCCAAAGGCCAACGGTTCTGGGAGGAAGGGGCGATCAAATGCTGCAGAAGTGAAGTTCCAGAGGGATGCAGGATTTTACAGCTGACTTGTGTTGTATTTTAAAATCCAACTCTTTGTTCACTGAATCATTTCCTTCTAATATGTGCAGAATTTTTGTAAAAATCACAGGGCTGCTGTAATGGGTGTCAGAGGCCCTGACAGGTCAGCTCTATCTTCGGCTCTACCACAAGTCTCCGTGCACCCTTGAGAAAATCTTTGTACCACGTTCCATTACCTAGTTCACCTATATGAGGCTGAGATAAGTACCAGACAATGCTCACAGTAGATGTACAGAACAAGACCCCTTTTGTAACTGGTTTTTAATGACAATAATAGTCCATTTTATTTTAGCCCCTTTTTCCGTGCCACTTGCTGTGCTATGTTGGTAACTTCATTAAGTCCTCACACTAGGCCCATGATGTGGGTATTTTTCTTGTCACACTTGACAGATGAGAAGACTGAAATGTAGCGACTTGCCCACGGTCCTACCGCTGACATGGGGTTGAAGTCTGGTTCTCTTCTAGAGCCTGTGCTCTCAGCCTTCCCAGAGCCATGGCTGGGGAAGGACTCTGCCCGCACACTGTCCCCAATTTGGTATCAGTAGGGGGCTGCTCAGCTAGCAGGAGTGAAAAATCATTCCTTATGGCCTGCTGGAATAGATGCACCAATTGTATATGAAATTCATTCAGTGCCAAGTTTTGGAAGACTTAATTAAAATTCGAAATAGTGTTCAAAACCTAGAGAAACAGATGTTAATATGCAGAATAATGATGCAGAAAGAGATTAACTGGGAATGTAACCAAACTTTGATAATTTAGATAGAAACAAACAATTCCATGCCACAGACACGTCATTTTAGGGGAAAGGGAAAATCTCCTTCTGTTAGTTACAATGCATGTAATTCCTAAAGGTAAGGAATAGTAAGAGACATGGAAATCACTAAAAATTTTGATAGAGAAGTGATTGAACCAAAGGGGCAGAGAAGAGAGAAGAAATAGAATGAAAGGTAGAGTTTGCATATTTGCAAAGGATAGAATTCAGGAACAGTCCCTTCAAGGCAAGCCTAACCTAATTACCTTGTTAATGAAAGAGAATGTGTTTAGTAAGAGTTTGCTGCTTTGCAGACTGGCAGGCATATTTAACAAAGCAGTGTGATGTCTGTTTTCATTGTTCTTGTCCGACACATATAAGAAGATAAGAACTCATGGAAGGACTTTTTCAGAAAAAAATAAAGGGTGTTAGGATTACGTGGAGCAATAATACCATGCCTGTCCCGTGGTCCTACTGACCTAATGGGGTGGAGAGGGGATGGAGAGAGAAGTAACATATCTGGGCATCTAGTAAAAATATCCCAGTGACTTCATCCCAACATTTGTGTAAACATCACCTCACCAGTCCCAGAGAGTTCCACAGGAAACAAATCTAAATGCTCCTCTGCTGTTCTAAACATAGCCAGTCAGCCGGCATATGTCTCGTCTGTTAATACCCTGTCTTACTTGAAGTTTTTATTTTAATATTTCTCTCTAAAAGAGAGGGTGGCTGAGTACATGCTGTCTTTATTCAGAGTCTCTGTTTCAAGATTTGACTTCCAGGCTTTCTACTGAGTAGTTTTTAGAGAAAAATAAACAAACACCCTCCCTCCCCCCAGCCCCACGTCCCTTTATGCAATAAGATGTACTGATCGTTGAAAGCTTGCCAGGGTCAGGTTACTAAATATTGCTCTAAGTATCATGAACCAATGAGGTAGTTAGCTAATGGTTTTTCTGGAACATATGTGCCAGAATTTGTATAAAACATTTATTTGCCTTATGTTAATTTTTTTTCACTCAACAATAGGCAAAAAACTAAAATCCTGTTCCATTAGAAAGTTTCCCAATGTACCATTTAATGTGCTAAACATATGGCAGTGAGTAGCTAGACTTACATTGTAGATTTCAGTTTTTGTTGAAATTCTAAATTTTCCTTAGCCTAATTTTTATATGCTTTTTAGGAATAGCCTAATTTCATCAATACTTTGGGCCACTGGACTATTTGAAGTTAAATATCTTATTTCTTTCTATCACTTTTGATAGTTTCTATTGCTATTATCATATATATCTAATCTTATGAGTTTCTCAATAGCAATGAATACATATTGAAAGTACTCATAACATTTAGATCCTTCTGTCACTGAGGCACCAACCAAACCTGGCATCTGATAAAGTTATTTCTATAGGTAAGATATTTTACGACACTGTTCAACCAGTTACGTGGTTTGAAAAGTGCTATGATGATGTCTGACCGTGAGATGACGCCAAAGAGCTCATGAGCCTACAGCGTGGCCATCCTCTTTGTCCTCAGTGTAAGGGTCTGCAAAAAAAAAAATGAGTACATAATAATACAAAACAGGGGCAGTAATTCATATGCTCTTGTAATAAAATAAGCTTTGCATCAGGTATGGAACTTGGTAAATAGGTAGGTCCATTAAATTCCAATGAGAAAACATAGGTACAATGATGCAGTCCTTTGACATTTTCTCATATTTCAGTTTAAATTCATTTCAAATAAATTCAACCTGAATGTATATCAGGGTTCAGTACTAAAGGCTGGCAGCCCTGCAGGCCTCACCACATTTTGATGCTCTCATGCTGGAAAGATGGGGAGGAGAAAGGGAAGGACCGCCATCTAGCTCCTGAAATACTTCTGATTTTTCAAATATAGTTTTTGAAAGGACAGTAGTATTTCTGATCATATTTTTTTTTATCCAGGTACTAGGACACACAGATCAAAAAGTATTGATAAAAAACAAGTCTCATAATATACATTTGTGTATTTATCTTGTACAATCGTGTAACTTGTATTCTAGGTTGATTGCCTAGAATATTGTGAAATGTTTCAGAAGCTCTGCTATTGGGTTTCAACAAGAATTCTCATACTTTTCTATGTAAGAAAGTCGGCCTTTCAGAAGAGAAAGACAAAAAAAAAGCATGAGCATAAGTGTGAAGAAGGCCAACTACCCTCTGGCTGTACATTTTTCTACTGCTACCCTGACATCACACACACGCACAACGTGCTGTGCTTCTCACGGACTCCTGTAGGGCACACTGCTCACCCACGTGGGTCCCCTTGTACAGCACAGCAGTTCCACCTCTCTGTTGGAGAAGGTGAATAAGAGGACACAGACCTGAGCCAGACAGTCTGGGTTCATATTTCAGCTGTGTGATTTGGGGCAAATTATTTAACCTCTCTGTGCCTCAATGGCCTCATCTGTTACATGGGGATAATACTTGTACTTACTTAATAGAAGAATGCATTGTTATATGTTTATAGCTTAGACTAGTGCCCGATACATAGGGAGTACTCTGTAAGAGTTAATGATTCTTTTTATTAATAAGGTGTATCATGTCATTTTCCTCCTCCCTCCATTTGCCATCAGAACTTGCCACGCTGTGTCTGTTTCCTATCAGCCTTTGGAGGTCAGAAGCATGCTAGTTTCAAATTTGCCAGTTACTGTTAATGGTGCCATAGCTACTTGGTGTCATGTCCCGGGGGCATGGATGAGGAGGGCTACCACATTGGCTGCCTGGCCTTCCTCAGTCCACACTCAGCACTCTCCTGCCTCAGGACCCTGGTTCTTACTGTTCTCTCCCCCTTGAATCTTCTTTCTAAGATATCCTCATGAGAATTCCCTCACTTAATTCGGGACTCTACTTAAATTTTACCTTGTGAGAGAGGACTTGGCTAACACCTCATCTACAATAACAGCCCCTTTCCCTCCATTACTTTCTTGCCTGCTTTCCCACCACATTTTCCTTTACAGTGCTTACTACCACCTGACATAGGTGTAATGGTCTGCGAGTTCATCTTCTGGCTCCCCTGTTAGAATGTAAACCTCACAGAACAAGCAAGTTTGTTTCATTCACTGCTGGGCTATCAATACCTACCTGGAACACAGCCCGAAATGTAGTACGAATCACATAAATATTATCCTAATAAATATTAACTTATTTAATTTAAAGAAACACATCTTTAAAGATAGATATTTTAGCTGGGATGGCAGGATGGAAGGGTAGGCATTTAGACACAAAGGGCCATAATCTCTTCATTTCTATCACAAAGGCCACGACCTGCTCTCCCTGCTATGGTAGAATCAGCTCTGTGAGCCTCACCACATGTCACATACCCCGTTATTGTAGCACACATCACCCCCATGGTGTTGTATCTGCTCCCCTGCTGGACTGTATTAGCCTTGAGGACAGGGAGCGTGTCTTATTTATCTTTGTGTTGCCTAGCGGAGCACATACATGTTTGTTGAACCAATGTATGCAGTTGGTGTTGTGCTTCGCATACAGCCTATATATTTCAAATAAAGGAAATCAAATAAATACTAGAATAACATATTTTTTTTCACAGATGAAGATGGCAACATGATTTGTTTGAATTTGGATGATGGTATGTCAATTGCTTTAATGGAAACCAAGAACCAAGAAGGGTTAAACTATATGGTACTTGCTACAGAATGCAACCAAAGTGAAGATAATTCTGAGGGTCCTCTAGTCTCCAAGGAATCTGAATCTTGTGGTCTGAGGAAAGAAGAGAAGGAACCACATGCAGACAAAGGCATCTGCCAAGAAAAACAAGTGGCTTACTGCCCTCCTGGCAAGCCTGAAGGCCTGAACTATGCCTGTCTCACTCACAGTGGACATGGAGATGGGTCTGATTAACAACTCTGTTTGGGAAATGCAGAGTTGAGATAAGCACTTCCATTAAGTAGTTACTGAAAGGAAACCCTAGTAAAATGATGAATCTGGTGGTGGTCTGTGACGCTGAATTAACACTGGGAAGTTCCGAATTCTAATCTTGGCTCTGAGAACTGCTTGGTTTCAGTTCTGACAATCCCCATATCCACTGTCTAAACTTTAGCAAGATTCTGAGATGGACCGCTGAGCATTTAGAAAGCTTAGGAGGACTCATGAGTCTGGAAGGGAAACTGCTCTCCTTTACCCTTGAGGACATGTAGACCTGCCCACCCTTCAGTCTGGATGGTAACCGGAACATCTAGGACAGATGGTTAGAGACAAAACAGGACGGTTCAAAGACCTGAAGGAGGGGGTGAGAGGCATGCTCAGGAGCCTAACTGAACTACAGATTATCCCAAAAGGAGCTGAGAAAATAACTAGATAACTCTACACATCTCAAAGGAACCAGTACCTACGACATAAGAAACCATTTGAAAAGCTATTGCTATAATAAAATACTGTCTTTAATGACTATTGTAAAATGATGTGTATTTTGAAGGCTTTGAAATAATGGAAGTGGGGCCATGAAGATGTCTGAACCCTCAAGTTGAGCTGTGAGTGGTATAAAAATCTCTGTGACCTGTGTGCTATCATGGAAATGAGCTAATACAAAGATTGTTTTTATTTGCCATATCTATTTTACATATAAAATACTTAAGATTCCATTTAATATCAAATTGTCCTTAAAACTAAATATAAATGATTATACAATGCTAATTAAAGCTCTGTGATTTTTAGAAACTACATGAAATAATAAATACATAAATGAGAACTATTTAAAATATTTTCCAGTAAAACACTGTGATTTAAAGCCAATCATTTTTTTTTTTGCAGCTACCCATTTAAACCTGAAAGTCCTAATTGTTCTAATAGCGACACTAATGAAAGCTTTCTGCATCTTACTAAATTGCGGTGCACAGGGTGCTCGCTAGATATAGAGAAGGGCGTTTTGATTATAACATTTGCTAAAATCTACTGTGGAAGAAGATCATGTATCCCCTTTCACCTTGGAGACTAATCTCACGTTTAAATGTGCCTGGCGTATGACGACCTTCACAGATGATTGATTGGCTGAATGGTGAGGAACATAGGGAAGTCAATGTATTGTGCCATGAGCAGCTTCTAAGTGAAAGTCCAGGATTTGTGGCCACATCTGGTATTCCGCTGAGCAAGGCAGAATGTTCTCTCTGATCCACTGACCCTTTATGGGCATGTATCATTCTTTTGGGTAGCCCAGCATCTGACGCCCCTTTCCGAGTTAGGGAATTCCTCTGCCTTCATCTTCTTGCTGGGAGCTATGCTCCATTTGCTCCTCCAGGACCCTTTGCTGAAAGAAGGCAGGCATGTGACCTGGCCCCCACCCCTCAGACACACCCACCACAGGCATCTGATTGAGAGCTAAGGATGCACAGGGACAGGGATCACAGTGAGTCTTTCCTGGTGATGGTGGCAACTGCACTTGGTCTGGCACAACTGCAGTATCTAGGGCCAGGAGGGTTGGCAGAGTGAATCTAGAGCCTGGTGCCTCTGGCAGCTGGGGTAACCAGACTGACCAGTGCTGCTATCTGCTTCTAGCCATTGCTCCAGGCCCCATAGCCCCCAGTCTGGGATTCTATCAGTAATCCCCATATCCTGTCAATGAATATGAAATCAGCCGGAGACCATTTCCATTGCTTGCAACCAGGACTTTTGCTCTGCCAGTGCCAAGTACTTTTATTTTGAAAAACACAAAGGGATCAGAAATGTATACAAGAATTGAATTTTCAGTACAATACATTTTCACTACAATTTGGACACTAAAATGTATAGACTGTCTGAGAGGGCCAGCCCCAAAATATGTTTCAGCTAAAGTGTAAGTGCAAATTAGTAGTTTTTTTATAATTCATAATGAATAATGGTAGAAATATTCAATATAAAGTGAAATACACAGTGGCTAAAATCTCAAAGGTAAAATTTATTATGGAAAGTAGCAATTGATAAAATACAAATGACTGGTATTAAAAACCATGTAAGTTAATTCTGTAAAAGTTAGATTCTGTAATTAAGAGGGAAATAATGGCAGTGGCACCAAATGGCAAGTGTTAAAATATGTTTCTCACTAAAATTTAACAGGAGTATAAAATCTTATTGATGAATATTTTCATCTGTAAAATATGGCCTGGGAGTAAATAATTACCCATAAAAGCAGAAATTGTAATTGGTAAATGAAAAACAAAATAATACGAAAGCTGATCAATGAATCTAATTTTCATTTTAAAATTGTTCAAGAAGTAATTATTCGTAAGTAAAATATTTAAGTTGAAAATGAAAAATATTTCTCATAATTTAATACAACCAAGTGAATAAAGATTTACCTATGTAAAATTAACATTGATATTATTCTGATGAAAATGCTTTACTGGGAACACCCTCGAGAGAAGAGCCTGCCCCTGGCCCCAGATATGCTCTATGCTGCTTATCCGTACTGGTCCTTACTGGCCTATTGCACTCTCCTGATTCTTCTCTGCTTATCTAAATCCCATTCATCCTTTAGGATCGGCTCATATCCCAGTGTTTTGGAAAGGCTTGTCCCTAAGTCCCTCCTCTTTCCCTTCTCAGAATTACTGTTGCCTTTCTTGTGCTTGCATCTCATCTGGCAGTGACCACAGGTAATCCCATCCTATTTCTATGTATCATACCTACTTAAGTAAAGAGCAGGCTTTCCGAAGAGCGGGTGGTACCTTTTAACACTGTATCTTCTCAAAGGTGAAGTAGGTATTCATGTTTAATGGGTTAATTGGCTGATTTTCTTGTCATCCTTTTCCAACACATTTCACAAAAAGTCTTCCCCCAATGCTCATAAGGGAAGCCAGAAAATTAGTCTAATGCCAAGAGGGACTCAAGAAGATTATTGTGATGCTGAGTTGTCTCCCAAGACCTAGACAGACAGATGACAGAAGTTGGGGGACTTCTCTGAGCTTCAGGTCAGACGTAGGTGGGGCCTGGAATTCTGGAAGCTTTGAAATGGTGGTGAACATAAGCTAAAAGAAGCAAAAAGTTATTTTCTGATTATGTTTTTCCTTGTCTCAAACCTACCCTTTATCCACATAATGGTTTTTATGGAAATGGGATAAATTTTAAGGTGCCATTGACCTCTCTTTGACCTCTTGTTGGTAAAAGGAAGCCAGTCCAACCTTGCTTTTTGCAGTTGGCCAGGGCTATGCCCCAATTAGATGACCTATCCCAATCCTTATAGGCTTTTTCACAACCAGAAGAATCAATGGGTCAAAATATACCACCCAAACTCTATTGAAAATATTTTAGGACATTTTCTTCCAGCTTTTTCTTCTTTGTTTGTTTTCATCCCATGTGAGCTTATTTGCATGGCTGGAATAGTTGTATCTAGCATTTTTACTTAATATGACAGCATATGCTTTCCCACTTACCATTAAAAATTCTTCGGTAAGGTTTCTTCTAATGGCTGCAAAAAATCCCTTAGAATGGATAAGGTGTACTTCCTGTTCACTTGTAAATCTACCCACTCATTCATTCTTTCACCCATCCAGTAAATACTCATGGAATGCTTAGTATGCAGGAAGCATTGTGATAGGCACTAGGAAGAAAGTAATAAACAAAGTGTCTGCCTTGATGGAGCTTACTTTCTAGAATTGTAGTTGGTGGAGAAAACATAATAAACAAACAAGCATACTATATATATCACATGACAGAAGATACTGAATGCTAGTAGAAATATGAATCAAGGGACAAGGTATAGACAGAGAGATGGAGTGAGGGTAGTTGCTATTTTATGTTGGGCGGCTAGGAAAGGCTACTCTGATAAAGAGATACTTAGCAAAGACCTCAAGTAAATTTAAAAATAGGTCATAAGAATATGTAGTAGAGGAAAAGTCAAGTTCAAAAGCCCTCCCTGAGACGGAAACATGCTTGGCCTGCATAAAGGAGCACCACCAAGGCCAAGAGTGAAGTGAAGGGAGGAGAGAGTGGTACTGGAGGTCAGATCATACAGGCTGTGGTAGGCTTAAAAGGAATCATGAACTGTGTGACATAAATGAAGACTATCCCAGGCAAACTGGGACATGTGGTTATCGTACTTGTGAATAATATTTGACATAGTTCATAATTCCATCCTTCAAACATTTTGTTCACTTGGCTTCTAGGATTCTAATCTCTCTTGGTTTTTCTACTACTTTTTAAACCCCTTCTTCATAGTTTTGTTTGCAGGTTCTTCCTCAGCACCCTAATGTCTAAACATGGGAGTGACTCTGGCTTCCATCCTTACACTTCCTCTTTATTTATATACATCCTTGGTTGAGCTGAACCAGCCTAATGGCTAGTCTGAGCCTTAACTACACGTTGACAACATTTTAGCCTGAATACCTCTCCTTAATTCTTCTTCAATGGCACACTCAGCTCTCCTTTACTTCTCTAGCAATCATCTCAAAACTAACATACCCCAAACTGCACCTCTCATTGCTACCCTGCCTCTCAAAATGAATCCTTTTCCTGCAAGTCTTCTCCATCTCAATGAGTGGTGACTTCTATTCTTCCTACTGCTCACTGCTGGTCTGCTCTACAAGCCAGAGACCAGCTCAGGTCTGGGCTTGTTAACATCCATGGGTATAGGGCAGCCTCGAAATAATAGAGGCCAGATGGCTGTTCTTGACCACTAGAAGCCATGGGAATCCCATCTGTATAATGATGGAGAAGTAGCCAATGGGACTGACCATAGGGAGTTATGCTAATGGTTATTAAAGCATGTTGTTTTTAAGACAAGACAGATAGGCAGTTTAACATCTACAATAAGGCAAAAATGGAGGAATAGGAGGCCGATGTGGTCACTACAATTAAAATTATGATCCTTGCTCAGATTCTAGATCTGAGCCAGTTTTCAAATCTGTCACCCATTGACTGGAGAAATGGTCCTAGGAGAAGGCTGCTGTAACACCATCATAGTATATACTGTAATGTCACCCCTGCAGGGGACTATGGCCACTCAGTCTAGTGACTATGCCCTGAAGAAGGAGGGAATTCCCAGACATTTTAGACTATTAAACCAGGTCTGAATTAACTCTGGTATCCAGAGACCTGAAGCATCATTATACACACATACCCCATAAGAGTGGGGTTCAGGGAGCCAGGCATTAAATTAAGTCCTGGCTAAAATCTAACCTATAGTGTGTCCACTCAGTCCATTGCTCCACCAGTGGTTCTTCTCAACAATTCTAATCAAATGCAACTTCATTATGGTTTCCCTAAAGGTGTAAGTTTGACATTGCCTTAGATCCTTTTCTTACTCCTTAAAGAAGTACAAGTGAGAATGTGTTTTTAGATGAAGCCTTTAAACAAGGAAGAACAAATATCATAAGCTCTGTTCTGGTTTCTTTTTTTTTTTTAACCAAAACCAGAGAAAGTGCCCTTCTCTTAATTTCTAAGTTTGGAGGAGAAATTGCCTGAGATTTCACACTCCACAAAGCAAGGTGAAATAATACTAACAATACAGAGCTTTTAGGTAGTCTTACAGAGACATCAGAAAATTCTACATAGAGGTAGGTACAATAAAAAAAGTCATATGATACTAGAGGAAAAAATATCCAATTGTTTCATGGGACAGATTACACATTGAGTAAATTGCTCTAGAAGAAGATAAATAAGATTGTACCTAAGTAAAAATAAACAGCAATAACAAAAATGTTTTTTTTTTGGTTTGTTTTCCATCCTATTTACCAATAATACCATTATTGGCACAGGGCCAATAACATAGTTGCCAAAAATAAGGGCAAGGCTCTAGTAATGAGAATTAGCTAGAAAATAAATAAGCTCACGACATTCTTATCAATTACAATAGTTATTTTGAGCAAGAGTATGTGTAAAATTTTTAAGATACTTGATTTGCTTTTCCTAAGTGAAAACTATTTTTGCTTGAAAATTCCAAATTATAAAATTAACTGAACACGTTAGTAGTTGTAAATACATGTAGAGACTAAAGTTTGTACTTTGAAAATAAATGTTGGAGACTTCCGGCCAAGATGGAGGCGTAGGTAGACACACTGTGCCTCCTCGCACAACCAAAAGAAGGACAACAACAAATTTTAAAACAAAAAACAACCAGAACTGATAGAAAATCGAACTGTATGGAAGTCTGACAACCAAGAAATTAAAGAAGAAACTTTCATCTAGACCAGTAGGAGGGGCGGAGAGGACTCACATGGTGGGGCGGTGGCTGGTAGATTGGGGAAAGGTGCGGCTGGCCAGGAGAGGTGGTGGCTGCGGACTGGGCATCCCACTCCCTCATGAGGATAAACCGGGAGGAACAACTGGGGAGCGAGACAAACCCCGCAACCCAGAGTCCCAGCTCGGGGAAATAAAGCCTCAAAGCTTCTGATTGAAAACTCCTGTGGGGGTTGCGGTGGCGGCAGCGGAAGAAACTCCCGGCCTCACAGGAGAGCTCGTTGGAGAGACCCACAGGGTCCTAGAATGTACACAAGCCCACTCACCTGGGTATCAGGACCAGAATCAGCACCAGAGGGACCCAATTTGACTGTGGGTGGTGTGGAAAGTCACTGAAAACTGGCAGAGAGAGGAGCAAGCGCCATTGTTCCCTCTCGGACCCCTCCCCCACAAACAGCGTCACTACGCAGCAACGTGGGTGCCCTGCCCTGGTGAACACCTAAGGCTCTGCCCCTTACTACGTAACAGGTGCGCTGAGACAACAAAAATGGCCCAAATGAAAGAACAGATCAAAGCTCCAGAAAAAAATACAACTAAGCAACGAAGAGATAGCCAGCCTATCAGACGCACAGTTCAAAACACTGGTAATCAGGATGCTCACAGACTTGGTTGAATTTGGTCACAAATTAGATGAACAAATGAAGGCTATAATAAGGGAAATTAAGGAAAATGTACAGGGAACCAACAGTGATGGGAAGAAAAACGGGACTCAAATCAATGGTGTGGACCAGAAGGAAGAAAGAAACATTCAACCAGAACACAATGGAGAAACAAGAATTCAAAAAAATGAGGAGAGGCTTAGGAACCTCCAGCACATCTTTAAAAGTTCCAACATCTGAATCATAGGGGTGCCAGAAGGAGAAGAACAGCAGCAAGAAATTGAAAACTTATTTGAACAAATAATGGAGAACTTCCCCAGTCTGGCCAAGGAAATAGACTTCCAGGGAGTCCAGGAAGCTCAGAGAGTCCCAAAGAAGTTGGACCCAAGGAGGAACACACCAAGGCACATCATAATTACATTACCCAAGATGAAAGATAAAGAGAGAATCTTAAAAGCAGCAAGAGAAAAGGAGACAGTAACCTACAAAGGAGTGCCCATCAGACTGTCAGCTGATTTCTC